>PVKC010043290.1:0-11802 GCA_004027635.1 Crocidura indochinensis | reverse complement strand
GGGCTCTGCATTCCCTCCACGTCCCCTTCACGCCACCCCCATATTCCCATCCAGCTCCAAGGGGGGTTGGGGACCCGCCGGGGGCTTCCCCGGAGTGGCGCGGGGGCGTGGCTGCTCCGGGCTCGGATGGGGGGTGTCTCCCGGTGTTGGGGTGCCGCCCCAGGCTCGCTCGTAGGAGGAAGGGCGGAGAGGGGGTGGCGGCTGGGCGAGGCCGCCGGGCTCGAACCCCCCGCCCGGCGCACGGCCCACGCGGCCACGCACATCCCCGCGCTGCTCCGCCCACGTGGGCGCCGGTGCGGTGCAGGGCCCGGGAGACGGAGACGCGGGGCGGGAGGAAGGCCGGAGCCGGCGCGCCCAGGTACCGCGGTGATCTGCTGGAGGCCTGCTGGGCAAGACCTGGGTGTGGGGGTCACGCCCTGGGCCTCCAGACCCGCACCCCTCAGCCCCACGCAGGGCCGCGCTTCTCACGGGTCTGCACGCGAGGATGCGAGGATGCATTCCCTGGATGTGGCCTGCCCGCGCCACGCCCGCTCTGCCAAATGTGACCCAGCCTGGCTGGGCAGACCAGCAGAGATAGGGAGCTTCCTGGCCGGCCGGCCACTCCCACGCCTGCCTTGGGGCGCTCTGGTCCTGCCCCGGCCTTGGCCTCCCATGCTCATCCTGCGCCTGACCAGCCCGAGCAGGACCACTTGGCAGGAGGGTGGGGTGTGGAGGGAGGAGATGCCTTCATTACCGGTGCCCGAGTGGCCTCTCCAGCCTGTGTCCATGGTCTGGGATGTGGTGGGAAGCCAGCCCGGCCCAAGGCCCAGCCGCCCACAGGGTTCTTTCTTCCTTCCCAGAGTTCCTGGCCTAGTCGGGGAGGTCCTAGCCTTCGTTTGCTCACTTCAGGGCATTCCTGTCAGACTTTGTTGCTGAGACATGGAGTGTCCAATAGCCTCTAGCGTCCGGGGTGACCCCCTATTGAAGCCCTTCCACCATGCAGAGCCTGGCCCCTTACAGGCAAGCCCCCCCCTTTTCCTCCTGACCAAGCACTCAGGGGTCCACTGTCTTGACTGCACCATCTCTTCTTCTGTGTTCCCACCCCTCATCAGCCCCCTGAGCCACCTCTGTGACCCCCAGATACTGCCCTAGCTTCCCTTCCCTCCAGCCCTATGAGGCCTCACTGGGTGGATGGATGGATTGATGGATGAGTGGGTGGGAGGATGGATGGGTGGATGGATGGATCCTCCCTGCTCAAGTGTCGAACCTCTATGCATGCAATGAGGCCCTGCTTTGAGGTGGGGCCTGGTTTTGTTAGTGGAGCTTATAATCTCTGAACAGTGTGGGCTCAGAGCTGTGGCCCCCAAACCGTCCCATTCAATGCCTAGATTGTAGGTATGGGTATTCTTGAGCGGACTGATCTGGCCCTGCAGCGACAAGGGGCAGAGTGAATGTGGGTCCATGCCTGCTGTGGTAGTCATTCATTGTCCCCCAGAAGGTGGTGGGGCACTATCTGAGCCAGGGTATCTTCAGGATGTAGGACAACCGTGGGGTGTCCCCTTTGAGCCTTGAAGGGGTGGCTATAATTTAGTTCCGGGCCAGTCTGTGGGCCTCAGGTGGCGCCGTGTTCGGTTCAGAGGGCAGATCTGAGTCTTGGTCTCTGAGTCCTGTATAGTGGCCTTCTGTGACTGGCGGGTGGTGGGGTGGGGAGGGGAAATGGGGCGTGTGGTTTCTGGGCCAAAGATATACTTTGGTCTTGGTGATGGTGATGAGTGAGTGAGTGAGTGAATATGTGTGTGTGTGTGTGTGTGTATGTGTGTGTGAGAGAGAGAGAGAGAGAGAGAGAGAGAGACGAGAGAGAGGAGAAAGGAGAGAAAGGGAAGAGAGAAAAAAAGAGAGAGAATAAGGGAGCAAGAAAGAGAGTATGTCTGCCACAGAAGCAATCTGTGGTGAGGACAGGGGACTGGAGGGAAACTGGGGACATTGGTGACCGGAAATGTGCATTGGTGAAGGGATGGGTGTTGGGCATTGTCTGAAATTCAACCCTGTTTAACAACAATTCTTTAATTCTGTATCACACAATGACTTAATTCAAACATAAAGCAAACCAGGTCCCTTTGCTTGCTGCAGGCTCTGCCCAAGCCAGAGTTCCCTCTTATCCTCAAGCTGTTGGACAGCAGCCTTTTGGGGGTGTGTGGCTGGTGTGTATCTTCAGCCTCTGGGAGGACGTGCCTTTGGGGCCTCTTGATTCTCGATCTTTCCCTGCTCCGTGCTACAGTGATCCCACCACCCTTTTCTGAAAACCCTTCATGGAACCATCATAAGCCACAGCCCGCACCACAAGGGCCAGTTCAGACCCAGCTGGTTGGGTGGCCGAGAGCAGGTCTTGGCTTGGAGGCTTGAGCCTCTTTTCTTACTGGCGTTCCTAGCAGGACAGTGGCATTTGGGTGCTGACTCCCGGGAATCAGCTCCTTCAGCTGCACAGCACTGCAAGGGCTGAGGATTCTGCAAGGCGCTGACAGGCAGGGATGGCTGGTGAGGTAGAGACTGAGCTCTCCAGAGGGTTCCTGGGCTCTGGTACTTGGGTTTGAGGGAAGGCGTGGCACTTGCAGGGCCTCTGGGCTGTTTTAGCAGCGGGGCTGGGTGACCTGAGCATCTCTAGACCAGTCTCAGGCTGGCTCCAGGGCTGCTCCGTGCATGCAGGAAATGCTTTTTGTCCCCCTTCCCAAGGCCAGGTGCACAAGAACAGAGACAGGAAAAAGGGCAGTGTGCTGGGGGCCATAAGTTGTGAAGTCACCTCTTCTAGGAGGAAAATAGGCCATAGAGTTTGCAGGGAGCAGCTATGAGGGGAAATTGAGGCAGCGTTCAGAAGAGGGAGGGGCAGGCAGAGCCTCTGTCCTTTCCCTTTTTTCTGACTTCATCTTTCAAGACACAAGTCATGTCGAGTTCCTTGTTGGTCTACAGAAATGAGTGGAGATTAATACCAGCTCTTGGAATCAAACCAGAGACCATTTGCTAAGCTCCAACCATGTGCCAGGGCGTGTGCCAGGGAAGCTGCTGCCTGTCTGCCACCACCTGTTTTTTCTTGGTCAATAAAGTTTTATTGGCACACAGCCATGCCCACTTACACTGTGTCTGGGGCTGCTTCTGTGCCTCTTGGCAGACTTGGGCTGTTGGCTGAACCCAAGACCAGGCCCCAATCGGGACCCTTGGCTGGAGTTGGCTGTTCCCCACCTGATCTGAGCTCACTGGATGCTGAGCACAGGTGTAAAGGGAGGACCTGACTTTTGCTCCTCCCCACATGGACACAGAATCAATAGGTAGGGAGCAAGGATTTGGATTCAAGAAGCCCCAAAATGGGGAGTAGACTTCTATTCTTTTTTATTTTCCTCTTGTTAGATCTCACCATGATATATCTATATGTCATACACATATTCATGCATAGATATTTATTAATTTGTAGGTAATTTCTAATTACCTGCATGCCCTTTTGGGGGCATTTTTTGAGGAGGTCACAATTGGCTAGGGCTCCTGCCTCCTCCATGCTCAGAGATTTCTCCCTCTGTGCAGGGGACTGAACCCTGGGCTCCCCCACATGCATGGACAGTATCCAGCGCATTGAGTTATAGCCCCAGTTCTTGACTCTTCCCCCCTCCCCCATGTGCCACCTTGGGGGTAAGTAGGGAGAAAAGCCACACTCGTATTCATTGGAGGAGGCAATTTGGGGTTCCAGAACTTCTATGCCCTTGACCCGCAAGCTCCAAGTCCTGCCGCTCAGAGTCCTCGTGTGTGAAGCGAAGATAGCTCCAGTTCCCCTAAATAAGGCCGTGTGGAAGGATTCATCCTCACTGGGGGTTGAGAGTCTTGCCTTCACTGCCAAGCATGGATTCCCCCTACAAATCGTATCTCTAGGGTCAGGCTGTATCCTGAAGCCCCCGGGCCAGACCTTGGGACCAGCTCCTGGGTCACCTCTTCCCTGTGACCCAGACTTGACTAAGGGCCACTTCAGGGAAGAAAAGGAGCCTGCATGGCTGTGATGCCTCTCAGGTGCCGGGCTGGAGGAACATGCTGGCTTCACCTGCATGCCCCATGCTTTTGACTTCGTAGCATTTTGATTTCAGGTTGCCTGGGCTGGTCCCTCATCCCTTCCTTGAGCAGAGGAGCATCCTGCGTTGAGGAGGTGCGATGATATCTGCTCTCCTTGCTATGATGGAACTTTGGGGGTGTTTCTTGTTCCTCTGTTTCACTCTGTGGCTGTTGCTGCCGAGGCTGGAGACTCTCCCTGCTTTTATTTCCCTGGATCTGACATCACTTCTCTTCTTCCTTTTCTTATTGCGGCGAAACTGACACCCCAGAACATGAGCCACTTGGAGAGCGTGGCATTAAGTGCAGTCCCAGAGGGCAGGCAGACGTCTCCTCTGTCTCGTCTGAAACAGTTTCATCACCCCTCCACCTTGCAAGAGACCCCATATCCATGCAGCAACTCTTCCAGCTTTCAGGCCCACCCTCAACCCTGTGTCCCTGGATTTATTTTTGTGTGTGTTCAGGGTAGTGAGGCTTGTGTCTTCTTACCTAAGCCTGCACCATGGGGTCTGAGTGCCCTACTGGGCTGTGGCCCCATAATGGATGTGTGATCAATATTCCATGCCCTCTATCTGTGGGTGCTCTGGCTGGCGCCCCCATAGACAATTATGATTAGTGTTAGAAGTGATGCTTGGTACAAAGACTTTCTGCCCAGGGCTCTGCACTCCCCCGATCTGGGTGCCTGGTTCTGCTTTTTAGGGGGCTCAGGATACCTCCCTTGCCTGCCGTACATTTGTGTGAGACACAGGCCATCCAGGATGGGTGTGGGAAAGCCCTTCCTCCAGGTGTCCCATGCAGGGAGCCTGACATGCTCGCTTGCTCTCTTTCTCTCACTTACTGGGTGTTGGGTAATGGTTGCTGGGCGCTTTGCAATCTCTTAGTGTCCTGACTCTGACTGTGGGAGGGACAGTGTGGGGCAGGCTGAGTGGCCCAGTGAGGCTCCTGGCAGCAGGCATGGGACCTGGCTCCTTCCCACTTGGTTCCTGGAACAGGCTGGTCTCCCATCTCAGAGTCTTTGTGCCTGCTGCTGCCCAAGTGTCCTCCACTGCCCTCTCCAGGTCCAGCTCCTTTTTCATACTTCACTCATGATTCCATTTATTTCTCTTCCTGGGAGGATCTTAGTGCCTTTCCCAGTGGCCCTGAAGCCCAGTTTCTCCAGAAATCACCCTGATCTGCTTCAGTTTGGTTTGGATCTCATGGCCGAGAGAGAACTGATGAACTGAGATCAAAGCACCAGGCCGGCAGGGCCATGTGCTGTTGAAATTTCTCTATTTCTCCATTGCTATTCTGTGAACCACTGAAGCAAGGCATCAGACAGAACTTGGTTTTCTAACTGCACACACATAAGCTCTTCTCTAGAGAAAGTCATGGGACCTTTTTGAGCACCACTTACTAGTTTCATTCCAGATAGAGAATGATCCATGTTCCACCTTTTGGGGATTGGGGTGATAGTCAGGAATAGCCTCACAGCTGCATATCACAGCAGGGGGTGAGGGCAAGTTAGGCATAGGTCATCCGGCTGGATGCTGCTGCCAGTGTCATTTGATGAAGTGAGCATGGGAGTTGTACCCAAGGGTGCTAGAGGACCTATAAGGTCACAGCTTGGGGCCAGTGGGCCCAAAACACAGCCCATCTGAATAGACAGAGGTCATAGAGAAGTCTATATGTGGATTGCAAACATTTCTGGTGAGGGAAGGGGAAGAAAATCTTGGAAATAATCTTAGTATTGATTAATCAGGGCAAGCTAAATGTATTATTAAAACAATTGGGATCCAGAGAGATAGTACATAGGGTACTAGCCTTGTATGATAATTTTAGATCTAATTTGGTATATGCCCAGCATCTCCCCTCTCCCCCCCCCCCACCACACAATTTAAAAGCTCATTGTCTATATGTAAACTGCATTCGGTGCTCAATGAAGGCCCACTGGCAAAATGTCCCTTTCTCTCAAGCTGTCTCTCAGACAGCAACTTGCAAACACCTTCTCTTGGCATCTTCATTGCTTTCTCGGGTCAGGGCAACCGTGTGAGCAAGCTCCTTAAGCCAAGAAATAATTCATTTCTGTACAAGTCTTTGAGCCTTCCAGGATTAGAGCCGGATGAGGCTTCTTTCTTGCCAGACTTTATTTTTTTAAGTTTTTGGGCCACACCCAACAGTGCTCAGGGCTTATTTCTGGATTTACACTTAGGGATCAGTCCTGGCAGAACGCAGGAGTACCAGATGGGGTGCTGGAAATTGAATCCAGGTCAGCTGCATGCAAGGTAACAGGCCCTACCTGCTATATTATCTCTATTCCCCTAGACACCTCATCTTGAACACAGGCCCAGGTGCTTCTGCATTGAGCCAGATCTGATCAGTTCTTCAGGTACCCAGAGCCTGGGCCTCTCTCCCTGGAACCAGGTCAGTTCCATCTGGGCTGAGCCTCTGGGTGGGATCTGGCTCCTGAGTTTTTTTTTTTGGGGGGGGGGCACACCGTTTGATACTCAGGGGTTACTCCTGGCTAAATGCTCAGAAATTGCCCCCGGCTTGGGGGGACCATATGGGACGCCGGGGTCCTTCCTTGGCTAGAGCTTGCAAGACAGACACCTTACCTCTAGTGCCACCTTGCTGGCCTGGGCTCCTGAGTTTTCTACTGAGATGGCTAATCGGGAATGTGAGTGCCTTCAGAGCTGACACACAATTGTGTCCTTCGTCTGGGAAGCATCTCAGAAACTAGGGGTACTCCAGCCTGGAGACTGGGGGGCAGTACTGGTTCACCCAAACACTAGCACTGGCAACATTATTTTTGTTTGGTTTGTAGTTTCTTTGCACAATGGCAGGTGAACAGGAGGCTTTGAGGGAAAGTCGTAGGTTAAATGGCAGGTGTCCCAGGGTATGGGAAACCACAGCAAGAGGACTTTGGGGGGCTGGTGAGGTAGTGCTAGAGATAAGGTGTCTGCCTTATAAACGCTAGCCAAGGAAGGACCACGGTTCGATCCCCCAATGTCCCGTATGGTCTCCCCAAGCCAGGGGTGATTTCTGAGCACTTAGCCAGGAGTAACCACTGAGCATCAAACGGGTGTGGCCCAAAAAAACAAAACAAAACAAAAAAAGAGGACTGTGGGCTGCTGAATTTGGGGAGAGGGTCATCATGGAGGGTACAGAAGGGATCACTGCTTCATTACCCTCAGAGCCTGTGAACATCGTGCCCGTATTTGCAGGAAGAGACAAAGAAATCAAAGAAATTGCAGATCTCCCATGCTCTGGACTTCGCTGAGGGACTCCTGGTATCCCTTACTGTCCTGTTGCCTCACTTCCTTTTCTGCCATGTGCTGAAGGTCATGTCTGAGACACAGTGCATTGCCTCTTCTCCCTCTCCCAGGGCAGGGCAAGTCATAGTCTAGACTCCTCCAGCCTGGAAAACTGGTGATGGATGTTTGTGCAGATGATGTCTTCTGCCTATCAGATCAAGAATTGATTTTCTCTTCTTTACTGGAACTAGGGAGAGACGTTTAGGGTTGATTTAAAATATGAGCCAGTTAAATTATTCAAAGTAGTGCTAATTTTGCTTTCTGGATGGAAAAGATGCACACATGTCTTGTATGTCAAATACACGCCTGCTTCACTTAGTGCTGAAGAACATGATGAAGGAGGGAATAAGGAACCAAAGGGCATCAGACATAAAAACAAGTCATTGAGATAATATCAGCTCATCTTTACCAATAATGATGTTATCTGAGCATGGAAAACAACTTAGCCAAGTTGTTATAGAACATAAAAAGAATAAATCTTACACTGTCTTTTATTTTTGTTTGGGGGCAACATCCAGCAATGCTCAGGGCTTACTTCTGCTACTGCACTCAATAATCACTCCTGGTGCGGTTGGAGGACCATGTGGAATGCTGGGAATCAAACTTGAGTTAGCTATGTATGGCCTAACAGCTGTACTATCACTCCAGCCCCTACTTTTAGACTATTTATGAGAGTCACATATCTCAATTTAAAGAAACAAAGTGAAACTAAAAGAATGGAATAAAATATATATGAATATTATCCACAAGTAAAACCTGGGAAAGACTCCATAAGGTTAAAAAATGAAAATAGAGGGGCTAGAGAGGTGGCACTAGAGGTAAGGCATCTGCCTTGCAAATACTAGCCTAGGATGGACTGTGGTTGGATCCTCCGGCGTTCCATATGGTCCCCCCAAGCCAGGGTCGATTTCTGAGCACATATCCAGGAATAACCCTGAGGTCAAATGGTGTGACCCCCCAAAATGAAAATAGAGGGCTAGAGCAATAGTATGGTTGGGAGTACATTTGCCTTGCACATGTCCAACCTGGGTTTGATATATAGTATCCCATATGGTCTCCTGAGTCTGCCAGGGGTGATCATTGAGCATCACCAGGTGTATGGCCCCAAGACAAAACCAAAATTGAAAGTAGAGATCAGGACGGATCATTCGTAATGATGCTTTGTACCATTTTATAATGATGAAAGAACCTCTCTATTTATAATGATGAAAGAGCCTGTCTGCTCACCCTGCCTCACACTTGCTCTTGAGTTATGGGGTATTATTGGGGAGGGGAACAATCATCACAAGAGGGGTGACGTCTTCTGAAACTACATCTGTGGAGGCCACTCCTCTGCTCAGCGAGTGCCTCACCTCTTAGGCCCACCCACATCCTTTTCTTCACCCCAACTGTCACCTCGTCTCTGAAAAATGCATTTAACCACACTCCTGGTCAGCCTGGACTGGGTGTCATACCAAAAAAATGCCAGGAACAGACTGACTAACATGGCAGTCCCTGCTTCTCAGGATTATGGGGCCTGGAAGCATACACATAGGGTGTGGACTGATGCAGTGTCAGGCGAGAGCTCTATTCCCATTTGTGGGTGCTCTGTCCTGAAGCAGTGTTGCTGTGAGAAAAAGGACTGGGATGAGCTCTGTGTCCCCTCCCCGCAGCTCTGTGCACATAGTCGGAGTCCCAAGTGCCCTGGGTGCGCCTCTGGTCACATGGAACAGCTGGCGTGGAAAGGATGTGAAAACCACAAAGGAAGTTTCTCTTTGACTTGAAGTCACAGATGTGATACACCACCTGATGGGTGGGACCTTGGGGTGTGTGTGGAAGGAGGCTTTGTTAAAGAACCTTGTTTGCAGAGAAGGGAGTACTGTGACAATGTCTGTTGGAAATGATGATGCAAGATAAGAACTGGGGGCTGAGAAGAGTAAAGAGATGTCCATGATGCCCCTTCAGGAACAAAGTATCTAAAAGGAAATATGGGAGAGAAAGAGAGAAACAGAGACAGAAGTAAAAAATCTGCTATTGATGTAGTGGGTGGGAAGGAAACTGGGGACAACGGTGACAGGAAATGTACACTGATGAAGCGATGGGTATTGGATGTTGTATGACTGAAACTCAATCATGAACAATTTTGTATCTCATGGTGAGTCAATGAAATAATCTTTATACTAAAGGAAAACAAAGTGCCTTGTATGTTAGTGAAGGGGAGATGCCAGAATGAGGCAGGGAGTTTGCTGAGAACTTAGTCAGTGGTGGTTGATAATGCACAGGTGGGTCCTGAAGCCCCTTTGCTGCTTCTAGCTGACATTATGTCCCGAGGAAATGAAGAGAATAAAGGAGATAATAATGAGACTATATGTGGAAGATTTGGATGCCTTGTAGCTGTCTAGGAAGTAACAACCAAGTGCCTAGCAGGACTCAGTCCATTACTCAATGGGTACCAGTCTATGACCTTCTGGGCAGATACTGGGTTATCCTGCAGTGCTCTCCCTGGACTCCAAATCTGGCACCTAGAAGCATCACAGCAGAGCAGGTAAGAACCTGGATACCGGAGCCAGACGACTTGGGCACAGCTAACCAGTCACTTTATTTTTCTTGTTGAGACACAATAATGTGTCTCGATTTGGAGAATAATCATTTGGAAAGTTTAGAACTTTTTGTCACAGGACAACTTCAAAAGCATAGATGAGTAGTATTACTTGGTGCCTGCTTGTTGAGTTCTCTATGATGGGAGATGAGTTTGAGGCTATTGGATTGCCCTCTCTTTTTTTGGCGGGGGGGGCTCGCCCACCTGTGCTCAGGGTTATCTCTGTTGGTGCTCAGGGATTGAACCTGAGCTAGGTTCTGTCTAGGTTTATAGGGTGCTGTGGATTGATTCGGAGTCAGGGCCAAGTGCCTGAACTCCTGTACTCTATTTCTCTTGGTGCACAAGTATCATACTACATTGATCAGCTCCACTTCAGACTTCCTGTCCTGTTCAACATCTGGTAAGAATTTACAACAAGAAGTGGATAAAAGAAGAAAAACCTGCACATGCACAGAATGTTTTAAAGCAAGTTTTATTTTCTTGTGAATGTTGATAAACTACTCTCCTTCTCCTAGAGAGACTTTTATTCGTGTGGCTTCTGAATATGAGTAGAATTTTTATCTGAAATTATGCTTGTTGGGATGTTAGGTGGTTTGGTCATGATATTGGAAGCATTTCACTAATTGGAATGTGTTGAAATGACTCTTGCATGGACACATGGGGCCAATTCAGCAGCATTCAATTTGCTGTAAATATCTGTTGTTCTTGGAGGGAGCTGGCCTGGTGTGCAATGAAGACTCAGGATCTGTTGCCTAAACTCATGCTTCTGTGCTTCCGAAGAGATTCCGGGGCATGGTACTGGGTCCTGGAAACAGGAAATAAACTTCACAGTGTTCTTTGGGCAGCTGGGGAGTGGAATTGCAGATGGATCTACCTGGGTTCAAGTCCAGGCTCTGCCCTTTGGAACTTTGGGCCTTGGGAAAGTGGTTTCACCTCTTGGATACTCTGCATTCTTTTTTTTTTTCTTTCTTTCTTTCTTTTTTTTTTTTTTTTTGGTTTTTGGGTCACACCCGGCAGTGCTCAGGGGTTACTCCTGGCTCCATGCTCAGAAATTGCTCCTGGCAGGCACGGGGGACCATATGAGGCACTGGGATTCGAACCAATGACCTTTTGCATGAAAGGCAAACGCCTTACCTCCATGCTATCTCCGGGCCCGGATACTCTGCATTCTTAACTACCCAGTGGGGATAATGCTATTACGAGTTCCCACGAGAGTGAAGTCTTGTGTCATCTCTAGGTTTAAGTACAGCTCTTGGGCTTAAGTAACAGGAGTGATGCTCTGAGCCATTTTTGCCAGCTGCCTGTCTAAACCCATCCTTTCTCTTATTCTGAAAGGGCCTCTCTTTGTAGGTGAGGTGGCCGGAGGAGGGGAAAATGCCTGCGGGTTTGTGAATTTGCTATTATCCTGCAGGTGCATCTGTGAGGCCCAGGAGGTAGTTGATGGTGGAAGGGCCAGCCCTGGGACAGTCAGGGTCCCCTCCCTTGGGCTCAACCTTTCTTCTCACCTCACAGCTGCCCCATGAACCCCTTCCTCTTGGCTTTATTCTCCTCTCTAGGCCTTTCTTCTACCAGCACAGGTAGAAAACAAAGGCCCCTGGGCTCCGTCACAATGTTATGAGTGAGTTCTGAGGACCAGTGGCAACCTTTCCACCCCTCACAGTGCTTCCCTGATGGGCTGAGAAAGTGGAACAATGTTCTGAGGTTTCAGGAGTGTTGGGGCAGATTCCTATCTGCCCAACAATATTCCAGTTTAGCAAATAAGTTAAGAATGGTGGGCGTGGGGCCCGGAAGATAGCATGGAGGTAAGGCGTTTGTCTTTCATGCAAAAGGTCATCGGAATCCCGGTGCCCCATATGGTCCCCCGTGCCTGCC
>PVKC010043289.1:0-11796 GCA_004027635.1 Crocidura indochinensis | reverse complement strand
TCTATCTATCTATCTATCTATCTATCTATCTATCTAAGTACCTACCCCAGGTGCAGGAATGGGTGGGTAAATGGGAGAGAAACTGGGGACTTTGGTGGCAGGAAAATTGCACTGATAAAGGGTACTTAACATTCTATAACAGAAACTCAATATTGATCAATTTTGTAACCATGGTGCTTAAATAATTTAAAAATAAAATACCAGAAACGATTAAAAATAACATAATCATTATCAAATTATGTCTCTTTTTAAGAGGGGAATTAATGAAATCCCTGAGTAGAGTTTGCTTGTAAATCATAAGCATGTTTTTGTGATACTGGAATCAAACCCAGAGACTTACATATGCAAGGTAAATGCTTTAACATTCAGCTACATCCCTGCTCAGAAAATTGCATTTGAAGGCCAGGGATCATGAGTGAATGCTCATGGTCTCCATCACTGGCATCATTTAGTTCACCCAAACATTGCCAGGAGCAGTTTCCACAAGGTCTGTTGAAAACAGACCTGACTACTGCCATTTGCCACCATTCACAAGAAAAAAAATATTCTTTGAAGCAAAGATTCACATCATATTTTGAGTCTTTCATTGATATCACCGTAAGGCTAATAAGGTTCATCCAATAGTTAAAATTATGATTTGTATCTGCTGCTTAAGTACCTCAGATTGCTGATATTAGTTGCATAGTATGATTATTGACTAAATTAAGAGTGTTATTATTATCTATATCTTCTATATCTTGCAGAATATTCTTTTGGCTTATTACACTCACCATCAAGCTAATCATAAAAGCCCAAAAATAAAGTGATGCTTTCAATAAATAACTGGGTTTTCAGCGCCTTCAACTCTACTTTATATGTAGTATACATCTGAGAGTGTTTAGTATAGCTCTGAGAAGTACAATGAAACTTATGTGGATAGCTGGCATAAGGTTGATATCTATGCCTGCATGATGCACTTTATACATTGACTCTGTTTTGTTTTAATTTTGCCACTAAGTAAAATCGTGCAGAGTAAGAAAATACAAACTTATGGTACTCTCTGATAATTATTCAATTTCTAATATGTGAGATTTTATGGCAGTGAATCAAGCAAATATATATGTGTGTGTATATATATTTGTGGCAATAAATCAAATATACATATATTTCTTTGCTTTGCTCTAAATTTTCCCATCACGTTGACTTTTGACACTGAATAGTCTTTAAATCTCTGGATCATCAGTTGTTCTCCCCCAAAATTGAAACATATCTTAAAAGGAAACTTGTATCTGGAATAAAATAACTCTAATTTAAATAACTCCCTTTTCCAGTTGGTAATTGTAATAATTTCCAAGGGGTTTTGGGGTTTTTGGCAGGGCACACCCGGCCATGCTTCAGGGGTTACTCCTAGTTCTGTGTTCAGAAATCACTCCCAGCAGGCTTGGGAGACCATATGGAAAGCAGAGAATCGACCCGGGTTTGTCCTAGGTCAGCAGCATGCAAGGCTCTACCGCTCTGCTATCTCTCTGGTCCCTAATTTCCAAGTTTAAACTAGTTCACTTCCATTTACAAAGGAATACTCAGATTCTATATTTATCATGCTCTATTTTCATATAGATTGTAACCGGAGTCTTAAGAGATAAAAATCATTTATTTTCAATAAGTTTATTTATTTATTTATTTATTTATTTATTTATTTATTTATTTTTTGGTTTTTGGGCCACACCCAGTGACGCTCAGGGGTTACTCCTGGCTATTCGCTCAGAAGTCGCTCCTGGCAGGCACGGGGGACCATATGGGGAACAGGGGGATTGAACCATGGTCCGTCCTAGGTTAGCGCAGGCACCTTATCTCCAGCGCCACCACCCGGCCCCCAAGTTTATTTTAATTAAGTTAAAATCAAAACCCTTTGGTTCACCTCCAAGATCATTAAAAACTATACACACTAAGTGATGATGCCTTGGAACAGACTGACCCAATGTAAATATCTTTGAACCAGCATTCTTCTTCTTCTCCTTCTCCATGTATTAAATGGTAAAGTGTAGATAATTCCTCACACCCAATCCCAAAGAAAACGGGGAAGTGGGTCTGAAAAAAGGGCCACTGTAGAAAAAATAATCCAAAACAAGCTGGAGATATGAAACAGGTATGGGGATACTTACACCACATGGAGAGAGTGAGATTCACCAGAGCTAGTGTATTTATTAGGAAAATAGGACCACCTCCATGGGTGTAGAACTGGTTGGGGTAGAGAGCCTATCTAGAGGTTCTTCCTGCCCAGGTGGAATAAAAATAAGTAAAGAAAAAGCCATCTTTTTTTAGGGTGAAGACTGGTTAATCCAAAGACTCCCATGTATGTGTTCACTAAAATGCAGAAATGTGAGATAAACCAGAATAAACCAGGTTCTAATTTTCTCTGCAAAAGGTGGAAAGCCCTATATAGAAGCTAAAATGTGGCTGTATTTTGCACAGGTACAGTAAAAGCTGTGGAAATAAAGAAAACACGTTTAGCCTAAGAGCATTGTGTCCTTCCCCTGGAAGCTTCCGATCACATTGCCAACTACAGGCTCCGAACAGTCAAAGATTGCCTAACCCCACCCAGGTAGTCTTTCTTCTATGTCCCAGGAAAAGTTCTTGTCATAATGGCTTGTTATAGTCAGGTCAGGCTCTGCAATTAAACTTCTTATTTTTTATCCCACAGGTCCTATGTCATTATCTTTTTTTTTTTCGTTTTTGGTTTTTGGGCCACACCCGGCAAAGCTCCTGGCAGGCACGGGGGACCATATGGGGAACCGGGGGATCGAACCGCGGTCCAGTCTGTCTTAGGTTAGCGCAGGCACCTTATCTCCAGCGCCACCGCCCGGCCCCCTCCTATGTCATTATCAGGGCGTCATAAAGCTTGTCCTTGTTCCATTTCACAGTCGGGGTGACATGGCATGGAAACCCACTCCAGTTGGAAGTTGTTCCTAGTTTTATATCATAATCAGGATTGCATGAGAGCCCTCCCTAGTACAAACTGATGCCAGGGGACACAGAAGTCTGCATTGATTGCAAGTGGTTACCTGATGTGGTACTGAAGCCCTTGCTAATTCCAATGATGAGATGCAAACTTCAGGGCTGATCCCAGAGCTACTGAAGATTAAGTCAAGTCAACATAACTAATTTTCAGGGTAAAAGACCCACGTGCAACATATAAAATTTAAAGCTTCTGTTCCTAATAGTTAGAAACATATTTCTTTTATAAGAGTTCCTTATTTTATTGGGCCGATGCAAAAAGGAAAGGAATATCACAAGGTACTATTGGGGCACCAGGGAACTATAGATAAGTAGTAATATCTATCCCTCAATTAAAGTTATCCTCAATAATCCAAGATACGTAGGCTTAGTATCAGTACAACATGGTTGTCCAGGAAATACATATTAATAAATACATATATCCCTTAATATTTTCTACTGAACTAGTCTAAAGGGGAATACTGCATTCCAATAAAGAAATATACATTAAGAAATATACATAAAACATTACATTGTAAAATGCACATAAATAAATATACATATCCCTATTAATGTCTTATTAATAAGTTCAAGGGGGGCTAGAATGTGGATTACTGCTTCAGCCAACAAGGTCATATGTTGGATGATGACAGTCGGGGAAGCAACTGGCTGGAGTCTTTGAGCCAAGACTCATTCAAAAGACCAAATCTAGTCATGGACAATAGTCGATGATGATGAGAGGTAGAAAGGATGGGGGTGGGGCCATTCTCCATGTCATAAGGGTTGTAGAGTGTAGGGGTAAATGGGTTTTATAGTTAGGGGAAAATTCTAGATACTATATTTACTTATTTTTCTTTTATCCTCTCTCTTATTTTTTGCTCTCCTTTCTCTCTTTCCTATAGTACACCTAAGCTGATTATTTAACTTATTTTGCTATTTATTTATTTATTTTGGTTGTTTTTTTTTGGGGGTCACACCCGGCAGTGCTCAGGGGTTACTCCTGGCTCCATGCTCAGAAATTGCTCCTGGCAGGCACGGGGGACCATATGGGGCACCGGGATCCGAACCGATGACCTTTTGCATGAAAGGCAAACGCCTCACCTCCATGCTATCTCCCGGGCCCCTGATTATTTATCTTAATTCAACCAGTCCTTAAGAGCACAGACCCATCCTATTAGGGTTAGACCTCTAACTATAACTTAAGAATAGACCACTAATGTATGTCTTTATATAGGCATGAGTACATAGAGGACTCCTATCTGAAACCAAATCTAAATGGTAAACAATCCATTGGGGTTGGAGTAATAGCACAGCACTAAGGCATTTGCTTTTACATGCAGACAACACTGGATAGATGTGGGTTAAATTTGTGGCATTTCATTTGGTCTCCCAAGTTTGCCAGGAGTGATTTCTGAGCTCAGAGCTAGTAGTAGCCCCTGAGTGCCTCCGGGTGTGGCCCAAACCCTCCAAAATATAAGTAAAACACTCCATGACATTGAGACTAAAGGCATCTTCAATGAGGATACGGCACTCGCCAAACAAGTGGAAGCAGAGATAAACAGATGGGAATACATTAAGCTGAGAAGTTTCTGCACCTCAAAGGAAACAGTGCTCAGAATACAAGAGCCATCCACTGAGTGGGAGAAACTATTCACCCAATACCCATCAGATAAGGGGCTAATATACAAAATATACAAGGCACTGACAGAACTTTACAAGAAAAATCTCTCCAATACTTTATCTTTGGCCTACATGGACTGGCAGGCAGCTTTGGGCCTCTGCAGTTGTGCAGCATGCAGTTAAAGGCAACTTGCATACTTGTAGATAACTATGGTAATGTACAGCTAAATGTAGTATTTTGCAGCTGGCATCATGATCAGGCGAACACAACTGAACCCTGTATTCTGCAGACTTCAAGAAGAAAAAGATGTAAATAAAAAGATAAATGTTGAAAAGAGAGCAACGGATAAACGAGAGAGAAATGAATACAAAATAAAAGATATTTAAAGAGAGAGAGAAGAGATGAGCAAAAGAGAGTCAGGAAGAGAAAATAAATGAGCAATAAAGAATAGAATGAATAAGCAAAAGAGATTTAAACAAAAATAGAACAAAAACAACAAAAAGAAAATATTTGAGAAAAATAAATATGACATAGAACATGAGCAAAAGAGATTTATTATATAGAGGATAAAAATGATTTAGATGGGGGCCTGGGAGATAGCATGGAGGTAAGGCATTTGCCTTTCATGGAAAAGGTCATCGGTTCGAAATCCGGTGCCCCATATGGTCCCCCGTGCCTGCCAGGAGCGATTTCTGAGCATGGAGCCAGGAGTAACCCCTGAGCACTGCCGGGTGTGACCCAAAAACCAAAAAAAAAGATTTAGATGGAGAGAAAAAGACAAAGAAAAAATTTAAAGAGCGAATACTTACCTCTTAGAAAAAGTGAAAAAGTCTGATAACCCACAATTGTCCCCTATTAGCAAGAAGCAGCTAGAAAGAATTTGTTGTCCATTTACCCAAAAGAATCAGTTATTTACTTTCATAGGCTAGGCATCAGTTTAATAAAAATTTAGAAAGTTACTGTTTCATCCCTAAAGATCGGTTAATTTCTTCCCTACACATGCCTCTGCTTTGGAGCTTTCAAACTAGCACTCAGCATATTAGAAGCAGAAATGCAATTGCCAACCATCTTTGCTAGAGGATCTGCAGAACTCCATTGACTGAACAATATTGACCACTGGGGATAACTCTGTAGATTTATGAAATATAAAAGAGTGGACTTACCTGGACAAAACTATTTCATATATATTTTTAATTATTAACACAGAGAGGGAGAAATTTGTTGGTGTACGAAATGTAATTAATTCACAACTGTACCTTTAAGGGAATTAGTTATGTACTTTTAAGGGGTAATAGTGCCCCCTGTAATGAAGATAGTCCTTGACTCACCCCCTGTACATGCCACATGGACATGGCCCCTTGCAATGGACATTTGCCCCCAAGTATACAAAAATAGTTCTGTAGTTTTTTTGGGGAAAACAGGATGGAGACCGGAGCAGTGCCAATCACTCCACAGGGGCCAAAGATAAAGTGATATGCTGCCTGCTCTGTAACTATCCCTTTATCTCTCTTGAACCTAAATCTCATGCCCCTACTGTACTATCTTCGGCCGGTTGTTAAATCAGGCCTCCAGTTCCCAGGGGGTAGTCTGGAAATGCAAGAGAGTTTTCCTGAAACCGAGGAATTCCTTAGGAAGAATATTTTATTAGGAAGAATCAGACCACGCCCAGAGGTAGAGATAAAGTAATTGAAACGCCAATACAAAGTAATACATTCAGAGCCGGAGAGATAGCATGGAGATAGGGTGTTTGCCTTGCATGCAGAAGGAAGGTGGTTCAAATCCCGTCATCCCATAAGGTCCCCTGAGCCTGCCAGGAGCGATTTCTGAGCATAGAGCCAAGAGTGACCCCTGATCACTGTCGGGTGTGACCTAAATACCAATAATAATAATAATAATAATAATAATAATAATACATTCAAAATATGTTTCCAACAATGAGTATACTGAGTGGGATGGAATCTGATTATTCCTACAGCCATCTATCTATCTATACCTCTCTCTGAAACTCCCTTTGCAATGACAGACTTCAGATTGCAAGCTGCAATAAGAGGATACTTAGTTTCTCACTCCTTTCCTTCCCCCAGTAGGTCGCACTGCCCACCTTAGGAGACACAAGTAAACCTTCAGACCAGCTTGGTGAGCTGTCTCTCACACACACACACACACACACACACACGTGCACGCATGTGCGTGGAAGCAGGTGTGCATGCCTCACGCACCCTACGAGACACAGGTAAACCTACAAATAATTTTGGTGAGCAGCCCAGCTCCTCTGAGCATCAGCAAGACACACATGCATGTCCAACCTAGGAGATCACATTAAATCTGCAAATGTGGACTGTGAGTTACCCAGCACCCTACCAGAAGCAATGAGGTAAGTGCACAAACCTCACCCACCATAAGATATCAGGAAAATCTGCAGACCAACACTCTGTGAACAGCATATCACATTGCCCCACCTTCCCTAGGAATACTCTGGTAAACCAAAAGGCAAACTTTCTAAAAACCACAGATAGGAAAAAATAATGGAAGCAAAAATATAGAAGGGGAAATTACATACAAAGAAGCATCATCATATTGTATGCTTAAAAAAGGTATAAAAGAAAGAGATGGTTGGGGCCAGAGAGGTGGCGCTAGAGGTAAGGTGTCTGCCTTGCAAGCGCTAGCCAAGGAAGGACCACGGTTCAATCCCCCGGTTTCCCATATGGTCCCCTCAAGCCAGGGGCAATTTCTGAGCACTTAGCTAGGAGTAACCCTTGAGCATCAAACAGGTGTGGTCCCAAAAATACCAAAAAAAATAAAATAAAGAGATGGGCATTTGTTATTAATCAGGGGATGTGTACAGCAAGAATAAATCACAATCCTAAACATATGTGTGCCTAATTACCCGACAGCAAAATACTTAAACTTCTGCTGATGAACTTGAAGAAAGAAAGCAATAGCAGCACAATAATAGAGGGAGATTTCAACACCACATTGTTACCCCTTGCTAGGTCAATCAGGATAAAATTTTAAAAGGATAAACTTGCTGTCTTTGATTGAAGCAATGAAAAGAGTGGCTTTGAAGATATATACAGAGCTCTTAATTCCTAGAGAATTGACTACACATCCTACTCAAAGGCACATGGGACATTCACCAAGATAGACCACGTGCTAGGCCATAAAAGATACCTTCATAAAATCAAGAGGATAGAAGTTATTTATACTATCTTCTAATACCATGATTCAATTAATATCAAAGATTTTTTTGAAAAACTTGATTGGTTTTGGGGCCACATCAGGCGGCACTCAGGGGATACTCCTGGCTCTGCACTCAGAAATTGCCCCTGCCTGACGGGGGGGCCCATATGGATGCCGGGAATCAAACCCAGTCTCTCCCGGGTCAGCTGTATGCAAGGCAAACGCCCTACCGCTGTGCTATCTCTCCAGTCTCTGAATATTAAAGTTCATTTACAAATAGCGATGAAGACATGACTTTAAAACCTGGAAATTAAACAACTCACTATTGAACTGTGGATCTGAGACAAAATCAAAGAGTGTTATAATCTGGCTTCAAGTTCCAAAGCCAGGGCACTGGAGAGATGAAGGTCTAGAAGCAATCGTCGACGTAGGAAATAATCCACACACTAAAGAGGGTGAAATGGATTTAGGAGTTCCAGTATGTAAGTCTTCAGCTCCTAAGAAGCAGGAAATTCAGTGGGATGTATGGAAACGTCAGTAAGTAGAGCGACAAGCCAAAATTACCTGAAGCAACTAGAGGCTCTTCTGGCCTATAACCAGTAGAGGGCAGCGAAACACAACCTCGGGGTTTTTGACTTGACCAAGTGTATTGACTGGAAAGATCCTTAAAATAAAAGAGGAAATCAACAGATAAATTTGAAACAAATGAGAATGTTGACAAAAATTATCAGAATTTGTGGGCCAGAGCAAACGCCATAGAGAGGGCCACTGATATCTTTGCAAATATTCATCAAGAAGAAAGAAAATGTCTATATAAGTAACTTAATGACACTGCTTAATAAATTGGAATATGAGCAACAAAATGAGCCAAAAGTTAGCAGGTCAAAGGAAATTATAAAATTCAGAGCTGAAATTAATTAATTGGGCACCCAGAAAGCAATTGAAATGATCAATAAAAGCAAGAGTTGGCTCTATGAAAATATAAACAACATTGATAAGCTTCAAAAAGGAAGAAAAATAAACTTAATAATCAGAAATGAATAGGGGAGGACACTACAGATACTGCAGAAATTAAAAGGAAAATCACAGATAAGTATGAGGTGCTTTGTGCCAATAAACCAAAAAGAGAACCTGAAAGAAATGCATAATTTTTTTACTCCTACAGCCTCCCACCTTTGAACCAAGATGATCTGGAATACCTGAACACATCTACTACTATTGAGGAAATTGAAAGGGTAATCAAAAGAATCTCGTAAAACAAAATTACAAGTCTGAAATGAATTCTTTCAAACCATCAAAAGGATCTATTGCCAATCCTCTTAGAGCTTTTTAACGAATTTAAATAAGCAGAAACACTTCCAAATTGTTTCTATGAAGCCAATATCAATCAAATATCAAAAGCAGAAAAATATCAGGCAAAATTGCTAAGTCAATATAACTAATGAACCATATGTAAATATTTCCAACAAAATACAAACACATAGAAGAATTAAATATAAGCAAATCAATCAACTCATCAAAATCTTACATACAGTGACAAAGTATTATTCATTTCAGGGATCCAAGATAAGTTTAGCATACACAATTTATCATTTAACAGATTTAACAGACCATATCATTAAAAGAAAAAAACATATGTTCATTTTAATTGACATTGAGAAGTATTTGACAAGGTCCCAAACCAATTCATGATAAAAAGAAAAACTCTCAATAAGATGGGAATTAAAGGAACTTTCTACAATATTCGCAGTCATCTTCAGAAACTCATTACAAGAATTATATTCAATGTAAAAAAACTAAAAGCTTTCCCACTAAGATTTGGCACAAGGCAAGGCTTCCCCCTCTCACCACTTCTATTTAATATTGTACTGGAAGAACTTGCCATACAAATTAGGCAAGTAAAATACACCAAAGCATCCACAAAGAAAAGGAAGAAGTGAATCTCTTGCTGCTTAGAGATGACATCATAATATATTCAGAAAATCCTAATGAAGCCAACAAAAAATCTAGAAAAAAATGAACTTGTATAGTAAATTGCAGACTATGAAGTTAATATGCAAAAACCCATGGCTTTTCTATACATAATGAAAGAGAAGATAAATATATTAAAAGACAATTCCATTTACAATTGTGCCTCAGAAAATCAAGTAACATTGAGTCAACTTAAATAAAGAGGTCAAAGAACTATACAAAGAAAACTACAAAACACTGCTTCAAGAATTAAAAGTGGATAAGAGCAAATGGAAATATATACCCTGGACCTGGGCTGGGGAAATTAACATCATTTAAATAACAATACTCCCCAAAACATTATATAGATTTAATTCAATCCCTATAAAAATACTCATGACACTTTTCAAATAAGTGGATCAGATTTTTCTGTAATACATAGGGAGAAATAAATGTCCATGAATGGCTAAGTCAATCCTTGGCAAAAATATGTGAGAAATCACTTTCTCCAAATTTAAATTGTACAGTAAAGCAGCAGTCAATAAAGCAACATGATAATAAAATAGAAAATCTCTGATCAATGGAATAGACTTGAATGACATAGGAGGATCCAAAAGTTTATGATCAATTAATTTTTAAAGGGGCAAGAAATACAAAGTAAGGCAAGGAAAGCCTTGCCTTAAACAAGTGCTGCTGAGAAGACTGGTCAACTACATGCAAAAAATGAACTCAGTCATCTGTTTAATACTATCTAAAATGTCAAATCAAAATGGATCAAAGACTTAAATATCATACCTAAAACCATAAGGCAAATGGAAGAAAATATAGTCAAAGCACTCCATGATATTGAGACTAAAAGTGTTTTCAAGGAGCAAACTCTACTGTCCAATCAAGTGGTACCAAAGTTAAACAAATGAGACTACATTAAACTGAGAAACTTCTGTACTTCAAATGTAATAGTGACTATGTTACAAAGGCTACTCTCGGCATTGGAGAACTATTCACCAAATACCTATCAGATAAAGGGTTAAAACTAAGATATATATATATATATATATATATATATATATATATATATATATATATATATCCCTGATGGAACTTTGCAGAAACAAACATCTAACCCTATCCAAATATGTTGAGAAAATTGAAAAAACATTTCCTCAAAGAAAAACTATAAATGGCCAAAAGACACATAAAAAAATATATGATGTGGAGACACCACTAATTACCAGTAAGATGTGAATCAAAACAACAATGGGGTATCATCTCACACCACAGAAATTGCACACATCACAAAGAATGAGAAAAGCAATGCTGGAGTGAATGCAGGCTAAAGGAACAATCATTCAGTAATGGTGAGAATGCAATCTGGTCTGATCTTTCTGGAAAAAATATGTATATATTCAAAAATCTGGACATTGTGCTCCCATTGGATCCAGCAATGCCACTGTTAGGGATATAACACAGGAACATAAAAACACAATACAAAAATGCTTTGTGCACTCCTATGTTCATCACGTCTCTATTTACAGTAGCCAGAATCTGAACTAGTCTAGTGCCCGAGAACAGATGAGTGGCTAAAGAAACAGGTGAGTGTACTTTTGCACAGTGGAATATCATATAACTCATTGAAAAATGACAACATTGATTTAGTTTGTAAGTGGTTGGACATGAAATTGTTATTCTAAGTGAAATGAGGGAATGGACAGATATATAATATTCTCACTTATTTGTGGGATATAAGTAAAACAAGAAAGAGTATGGTAATAATATCCAACGAATATAGGAGGCCCAGCTCAGGATAGGAAACTTGTCACAAAGAGTTAAAGTTGTAAAGATTCTACTATAACAATGGTTTTTTTAATGTATTACTCTGGACAAGAACTTGGAGCAGAAAGGGAAGAAAGGGAGAAAGTGAAATGTCCTCTAAGAACAGTGACTACCACAGTGTCAAAAAAGGAGAGAGGTTAACTGCCTGCCCTATAGACAAGTAAGATTGGTTAGGTGGAGGAGTGGAAGGGAAACTGGAGTCATCAGTGATGGGAAGGGTGCTGAAGGGTGTTGTATAT
>PVKC010043288.1:0-12131 GCA_004027635.1 Crocidura indochinensis | reverse complement strand
ATTTATTTTAGGTACCTGTCATATTAGAGAATAATAATAGGCAGAAAAATATAGTTCAATTTAATATACAAAAATAATTGTTATGGACATAGGAGTACAAAGGGCATTATTCTATTGTTTTATTGGTCCTAGGGTATATCTGATATTACTGGATCATATGGGAGCTCAATATTTATAGCAGCACTATTTACAATAGCCAGAATCTGGAAATAACCCAGTGTTCAACAAAAGATAAGTGGCTAAAGAAACTATGGTACATCTATACAATAGAATACTGTGCAGTTATTAGAAGAAATGAAGTCACAAAATTTGCTTATAATTGGATAGATTTTGGAGACTAGTATGCTGAGTGAAATAAGTAAGAGATTGAAATATAAACATAGATAGGCTCACTCATATGTGGGATTTAAGAAAAAATAAGGCAGTATAATAATCACACCCAGAGACAATAAAGATGGGGGCTGGAAGGACCACCTCATGATAACAAGCTTATCACAAAGTGCTAAGTGCAATTAAATAAATAACTACATTAAAAGCTACATGACAATGATAGAAAGAGAAATATAATGTCTGTCTTAGGCAGGGGTGAGGGTAGGTAGAAAATAGAGAAATAATATTGGCGAGAAAGTTGCACTAGTAAAGGGGGTGTGCATTTTATGCCTGAAACCCAATTACGAACATATTTGTAACCATTCTGTCTAAATAAATTATCAAACAAAATAAAAAGAACAGTTAGAATTAGACCTGTTTAACCCGCTGTGTAAGAAAAAAATTAAAATCATTCTCAGCTTTTATGTAGTATTATTTTTTCCTGCCATCCATTGATATACAATGAATAGACCATTATGAGTGGATAAATATAGTGGCAGAAGTTCAGTACTTTATAAATGGGTTACATAAAGATGCAGTAAAATTCACATTAATCCTAAATAATAAAATTGTAATGTACATAAAGTAATTAAATAGAATATAAGGAATTTTCAAAAACTCTTTCATTTGCTGATAATCTGATGCCTGTAACTATAGCAACATTTCTTAACAGTCTTAATTTAAATAGCATATTCTGGGAGAAAAAACTCTGAATTGTCTCTAGAAAAGAAATGGTTTGATCAACATCTATATAAATCTAATTTAAAGAAAAATTTGGAACTGTACTGATAGTACAGTGGTAAGGCACTTGCTTTGTACAAAATTGGTCAGGGTTCAATCTCTGACACCCCTTAAAGTCCCCTAAGCATAGCAGTAATTGACTCCTGAGTCAAGAACCAGGAGTAAACTCTGAGTAACCCTAGGTGTGACCAACACAGACAGGTTGCACTAAACTATATTTTAAACTGTTTTCTATCCTATTTTAATGTCTCTGTACCTTTCTCTCTCCATGCATTGTAATACAATTTGGTTTATTCTAAAAAGCAAGCATTAATGTGGTTCCTATTTTCTCTAATAACAAACTGAGAGGATTTTAATGATAAAAGAAAATAAAGAGGGGAGCATCCACATTAAAAAAAAAAACAACATGAAGTCACAAACCAAAAAATAAAGTTAAAAAGTAGGAAGAGAAAAATCGGTATTTTATAGCAATATCAAACCAATAGAATCACAGGAAATTTTATGGGAAAATTACATAGTAATCTACAAAGCTTAGTGTGCTTAACCAATAACACAGAAGGCTAAACTAGCACAAACAATAGCCCAATAAATCCTTGGACACTGATTTTTTTAGTAATACCATGGAGAAATAGAGCAATCATTTCAAATTGACCCTTCTTCATCTAAGTTTCAGTAATTTCATTTACCTTTGTGTTGTAACAAATAATATGAAATAAAGTTGTGCCTAGGCAGGTGAGGGTGGTGGGTGATAAAATAGGGACACTGGTGAGTGGGAGGCTACAGTGGTCGTGAGATTGGTATTTGAACATTTAATGCCTGAAGTGATTGTATTAAAAACAACTTGGTAAATCATGGTTATAAAAAATTTAAAAATAATGAATAGGACTAGAGCAAACTACAATTTCTATACTGTAAAATAAACTAATGATTCAGGATGTAGGTCATTGAACTGATAGTATGGTAGGTAAGTAGGTTGTTTGTGTAGTAAATAGCCAGCCCTAGATTAATCTCTACCTCCCTGAGAAACTCCAGAAGTAATCCCTGATGCAGGCATGAGCTCGATTTTAACAACACTGTGTGATCCTCCAAAATAAATAAAAAGCAACAACAAAAAAACACTTGCTTCATAAATATGAGATCGTGGTTAAAGGTTCATCTTTGGAAAAAAGAATAAAGTATAAATTAAAAATAAATTAAAGCATATATTACAGAATGGGAGTAAATAGGTAGATACAATATTTGATAAGGGGAATTTTATCTGATATTTAAAACATTCATAAAATACAACAATGAGGGGCCCGGGAGATAGCATGGAGGTAAAGGCATTTGCCATCCATGCAAAAGGTCATCGGTTCGAATCCCGGTGCCCCATATCGTCCCCCGTGCCTGCCAGGAGCAATTTCTGAGCACGGAGCCAGGAGTAACCCATGAGTACTGCCGGGTGTGACCCCCCCCAAAAAAAACAAAACAAAAATACAACAATGAAAGCTAACAACCCCACCTAATATTACAGAACAGTGATGAATAGACATTTCTTCAAAAAAAAGAGATATATAAAATGCTTTATCATTCTATTATTAGGGAAATAAAATTAAACAACTATTAAATATCATCACATACCAGTTGTAATAGCCTTTGTAAAGTGGCTAGAAATAAGTTCTATGTTGAAATAACAAAAAATATGTTGAAACAACAAAAAATAAAAGAACTTGCATTTACTAGTACGGTCATAACATGACTCAACTTCTATGAAAAACAATGTAGATTCTTTTTTTTTCATTTTATAACTTTACTTTTTAAAACCTAAGTCTTTATAATTTATCTGGAATTTATCTTTTTCATATGCATAAGTAATGATATTATTTTTCTGCATATAATACATTGGTTTTTCTAGTGAATATACAGAATTATCCTTTCTTTTGTATTTGAGCTGTGTTATTATGTTCACTTTATACAACTTCTTTTTCTTCTAAGTGTTTATTTAAGTCCATTGGACTACACGTACATTTTGTACCAATTCTGCAGTGTTTTCATGCCATGCCATGCCAACACCTAGTATGATATCTTACTTCTTTTAATTTATTTTTATGGGTTTTTTTGGGGGGTGGCATACCAAGTAGTTCTCAGGGATAAACTCATGGCTCTGCATTCAGGGAGTGCAATATACTCTTTCTGCTATTGTTTTGGGACCACATCTGGCAATACTCAGTGGTTACTTCTGTTTAGACACTCAGGAATTATTCTTGGCAATACTGAAGGGACTATATGAATAGTCCCTGGGTTGACCTCAGGTGAGACAAGTATCTTACCTGTTATACTATTGCTCCAGACCTCAAAATGTACTCCTTTCTGTTATTACTCATTTTTATTAATATATTTGTTTAAACACTGATTACAAATATGATTATAGTTGTTTCAGTCATGTAATATAGATTATTTTCAAAAAATTCAAACCATAGCTACCATATGATCTAGTATTCAATTTTAGGAATGTATCTCAATAGTAAGATGTGAGTACAGCTAGATTTGACCCAAACCTGTCTCCCTTTAAAAAAAAAAGTGCTAAATATATCAGAATGAAGTAGAATGCTATTCAGCTATTGGAAAAGGAACCTGGATTTTTTTCTTGCTATTGTTTTGTTTTGTTTTTTGGGGGGTGATATTGGAGTTTGTTTGGGAGGCACACCTAGAGATGCTCAGGGGTTACTCCTGGCTATGCACTCAGAAATCACTCTTGGCTTGGGAGACCATATAGTATGCTGGGAATCTAACCACAGTATATCCTACATTAGCACGTGCAAGGCAAACATCCTACCACTTGTGCCACCACTCCGGCCCCTCTTGCTGTTGTTTTTAAGTAATGACAGGTTTTATTTGGGAATTCTGAAGTAGAAAAAGTATGAAAGTCTCAAGGGGGGAGATGCAGGTAACATGCATGTTGACACCATGAGCATGGGCCCAAAGGAAACAAGAAGCTTTCATTACAACATTGGTAGAAATAGAAGTGGCATTATGTTAAGTAAAGTAAATCAGAGAAAAGGGGATATTATGAAATAAGATCTTAGTTTTATGTGGTATATAGGAATAGAAAAAATCCAATGGAAACAAACCATTATATTCCAACATATACACAAGCAGGAGATGGGGACCTAAATATTTTTACTGACAAAGATGAAAATAAATTGGCAATATAGTAATCCAATATATAGTAACATTGAAACCTTAAATATATAAATATTTGAATACTTTTAAAACACTATTAACTAAATGGGAAAAATCCTTCTTTTTAAGAATTCTGATCCTTGATTTATGGATTTATATCATTGCAGTAATTGAATTACACACAGGATTACACATATAAATAGGATGTTTATGATGCAAAACATGTATCCATTATGCTCATCTGTATTCAAGATGAGTTTAAATCTTTTGCTATCATTTACTAGTTTATTTTCACCTACTCATTACATTTGTAAAAAAAAATTACATTGGATAAAAACATTCAAAATAGTAATATCAACAATTATGCTGCTGATACTGATACCGTTTGTGTAATGTTTAAGTTAGACAATACATGGAATCATAAAGAATAAAACTATGTGTGTTGTGTGTGTATGGGAAGGTCACACCCAGCTGTGCATACAAGGATTATCCCTGACTATGTGTTCAGGATCACTTCAAATATGTTTGGGAAACTAATTAGGGTGTCAGAAATCAAACCCTGGTTGGATAATGCAAGGCCTATCTGCAATACTATCATTCCTGTCCCAATGATAAATCTTAATAAAGTATAAAAACAGAAGTTATCATAATAGTATTATTTTTATTTTTATATCTATGTAGTAAAACATATTTAAACAAATTTTTGCTTTATTTTATCAGAAACAAAAGAAATCTGTCATTGTTATGCTAGAGTAGAATATATATGCAGCCTTATTCACACAATACTCTTCTGTAGTTTTAATAATTATGTATATATATGTATATATACACATATATACACATATATATATACACATATATACATATATATATGAAAGATAGAAATATCCAGTTCATAGAGCACAATTCAATATTTATATGCCCAGTTCATAAGGGATGATAAAAGCTTTCATCAATAGTCTTTATGTTCAATGTTATATATTGAAATCAATTTTATGTCTTGAAGTTTGATTTTTATATTTTTTCTATTATAGCATTTTTTTCAGAATTAAGCTAGAGTTTATAAAGCCACTCCAAATTAATCATTATAGAATATCTGATGCTTGGGTTCAGAGCAGTAGTGCTGTGGTATGCACTTGTCTTGCACGCAACTGACACAGGACAGACCTCGGTTCGATCCCAGGTGTCCCATATGGTCCCCCAAGCCAGGAGCGAATTCTGAATGCATAGCTAGCAATAATACTGAGTGTCAGCAGGTGTGGCCCCAAAACAAAAAAACAAAACAAAACTAAAGAATATTTAATGCTCAATGTTATGAATTTCCTTTGCATGATATAATTACATTTTAATGTAAAAGTAAATAGATAAAAGGAATAAACAAATTGGTAAGTTTTTAACTTCAAAAATTTATATAAGTGATTTTGATCATAAAATGATTCAAAATATAAAAGTATAAAGCACTAGATTTTAAAAGTGATTTTTTTCCTACATTTAACCTACAGTAAAAGAACAAGGAGTCACTGATCTGTAGAAAGACAAATCTGAAAGGAAGAAGAGCCATTTAGAGACATTGTGAAGTAAAACGTAAAATAAATTTGAGCCATTTTTATAAAAGTGAATTTAGACTTTTTGAAAAAGAACTCAGGAAATTGACAGTATAAGAGGAAATTTTAGTAAAAAAGTCTAGAAATGATCATCATAACATTCTGCTAACAAAAATCAATGTAAGATTTACCCAAATTGTTCTTAATAAAATCTTGTTTGTGTGAATACTGTTTTCATAATGTCACTGAAGTTTGAATATTGGAAAATGCATCAGAAGCATCAGTAGGTCACACAGAAAAATTTTTGAATATTTATTTAATATATAAATAACCTGATAAGAAGAGGAAATTTAAAAGTAGCTTAAAAATAAAACTTATCTTTAAGGAAAGATAAAATTAAGTAAAACTATTTTCAAATATTTCAAAGTTCAAGATTTCAAGACTGGATAGATTGACACTGTTAGTGTCCAGAGTCAAAGGACAAAATCATTGAAATAAATCAAAGATAAGCTTTATTCCATCTACCAACAGGCTACAAATTTACTGATCAGGGTCACTTCCTATGTGGTGACCCCAAAGGGTAACAAGCCAGATTATATAGGGCTCGAAGTGGGAAGTCTTGGTCTTTTAGTTGATTGGCTGTTGTCTAGGATGTTTCTAGGGTGTTTCATAATTTCCTTTTATGGCTAGATATCTAGGGTTGTTTATTTTGGTTTAAAGGGGCCACATGATCTGTGACATCATTGTTGGGATAGAAACTTAGCCTTTAAATGTAAATTTAGCCTTTATTAGCCTTATAATGTTTGACAATATAGAGTCCCTTCTACTCTAGGCTTTATAACACTTACTGCTCTCCTGATTTAAAATTCACTTTACTTGGGGGCCGGGCGGTGGCGCTGCAGGTAAGGTGCCTGCCTTGCCTGCGGACCACGGTTCGATTCCCCGGTTCCCCATATGGTCCCCCGTGCCTACCAGGAGCGACTTCTGAGCAAATAGCCAGGAGTAACCCCTAAGCGTCACCGGGTGTGGCCCAAAAAAACCAAAAGAAAAAAAAAAAGAAAAAAAAGAAAAAAAATTCACTTTACTTATACTAAAATAATTTATTAAATGTTTATCATCATGTACTTGACAAATATTTTGTATATGTTTGTTGAAAATAGAATCTAAACTAAAATATAGTGAGATAAAATAGTTACAGAACATTTACAACCACCGTTCACTCTCCAAAAAAAAGGAGAATAAAAGCATAATTGCTTAAGAATTTACTGTGCCTTTCAGTGACAAGATTTAAGAAAGGACTGCAAAGATAATTTCAGATACTCAGTGACATTTAAAACAAGTCTTTAAAAAGAATAGTCATGGGGCAGGAGGAAAAGCACAGCGGCTTTTACATTGCACTTGGCTGACCCAGGAGACACGGGTTTGATCCTCTTCTGCTCAAATGTTCCCCCGAGCCAGGAGCGATTTGTTGGTTTTTTGGGTTTAGTTTTTAGTTTTTTTGTTTGTTTGTTTTGGTTTGGTTTTTGGGTCACATCAGCAATGCTCAAGGGTTACTCCTGGCTCTGCCCTCAGTAATTGCCCTTGGCGGACTCAGGAACCATATGGGATGCAGGGTTTCCAAACCATCCGTCTGTGTGCAATGCAAACACCCAGCCTAGGCTGTGCTATCTCTGACCCTGCCAGGAGTGATTTTTGAGCATAGAGGTAGGGGTAACCCCTGATCATCAACAGGCGTGGCCCCAAAACAAACAAACAAAAAAGAATAGTCATTATTATGTACTCAAAAGAAAATAAGCTACATACTTTGTTATACCATTTTTCTTTTGTTTTGTTTTTGAACCACACCCAGCGGTGCTCAGGGCTTATTCCTGGAAGAGCTTAGGAACCAGAGATCAAACCCTAGTCAACTGCACACAACACAAACACTTATCTCTGTCTATACTAGCCACTCATTTATGAAGCTGATGTATACATCCACAACCTAAAGGGGAAAAAGTAGCTTCTTTCTTCATTCACTTAGTGTAAGGTGACACCCAGCTTTTAATCCAAAACAAATGCGTCCCACCAACTTTCTCATTCCTTAAACCTCTTCCTTTGATATATGAAAGCCCACTGGATAAGTAAGTACTTCTCTCAACCATCCATGAGATTGGTTAATAAAGAAATGCTGTTCTAGCTTATGACTGAGGCAGAGAGACCACAAATAGCAGACTGGCTTCATAGTTCTTTCCTGATCGTCTTGGTTTATTTTTCTTTACAGCTATACTGCTTCTTCATGTCCCTCTGCATGGGGTTTAGAAACCTGGTGCCTGGAGTCATCTCACAAACCATGTGCTTTATTTTACAACTTAGTTCTTGATAATGCCTGGGTTTAACATCTATCAAAAACTAAATAATGAGCTTTTAATAAAGCTTCTGGAAAATAGGATTTCTTGCAATGTAGCAGCAGAGGAATGCAGTGTTTGAAACTACATTCTCTTATAAAATCAAACTGAACAACCAGAAAAAAATAAAACAGTGACAAAGCTAACAACTACAAAAAAGTATAAAATTAGAGGGAAAATATTCTCATATAATCAAAAATATATGTGTGGGAGGAGATGCATCAACAGTCACTATAAACCTTCCTGACTTGGATATTTGTGCATGTAGTAGTATCAGGGAAAAAAATCAAAAGAAACAAGAGACCCCTAAAGTCTTTCAAAATTCCTGCTTAAATGTAAAATATAAGTGAGTTGATTTGAAACAGTAATTGAATAGAATCTATCTACAGATAATTACGAAATAATTAGATGAAAAAGGAAATCAAATAGCTGAATTTAAAGAGTGGCCAGATCCACTTCCAACACAACGGACAAGTTTTTCGGTTGGCATGATAAATTCAACCTCAAAGAAATCATCTTGCCTTTAGTTTTTGGTTTTATAGACAAGAACAGGAACAGGAAAGACAGAGTAGGGTACTCTGGTGGACTCCAAACAAAATATAAAATAATATCTTTACAAATATAACCTTAGAAAATGTCATTTAATAATAAGCTTAAAAATCAATTGATTAATTTAATTTATTTTATCAAAATTAGTTTTAATATTTAAAACTAAAATTTTGATTAATCATTTTATATTTGGCTCTTACATAGAATACATTGAAACATAGTCTTGCAGTATTTTAAACTAAGGTGATGCATTTTGACATTTTATTAAAATGATTTTAATTTTCTCACAGTTTATAAATTGCGCTATTTACTATTTTATTAATAAATATAGATGATTGTAATTGTTTGCTATTTTAGGATCTAAACTAGGTAGTCTTTTAAATCTAAAAATTTAAGTATAACATACCTAATTTATTAGTAAATTTGACTTTAATTATTCCTTGGTCTGAAACACTAACAAATACATTTTTAAAGTGCTATCTTTTCCATTTTTCATTAATTAAAATTAAGCTATTTATTATAATTATGTTCTTTAATATATGTCAATATATTTTCTATTTATTTCAAATATTAAAACATTTTCCATAGTTCACTTGTTCAAATGAAACATTTAAATTTTACTATTACTTTTGATTATATAAAAGTAGATTTTCAACAAAATGATTTTATAATTATAATTTTGAATTATTCTTTCATGCCAAAATTTATCCTAAAACTAGTATCATACCTTTGCACAATAGAACACAAAATACTTAACAATACAGCAACTTTTATTAAAGAGAATAATATTGCATTAAAAATAATTTTCACTATTTTTCTAGTCTTCTGTTCATCTTCAATCTTGTTAATTATCTTAATATCTAATACTTTAGGGCGAGAGAGCACAGTGGTATGGCTTTTGCCTTGAACACAGCTGACCCAGGACATACCCATGTTCAGCTCCCAGCATTCCATATGGTCCCCCGAGCTGGCCAGGAGTGATTTCTGAGAGCAGAGCCAGAAGTAACCACTGAATACTACTGGTGTGGCCCAAAAACAAATGAACAAAACTCTAATATTTTGAATCTTTGAAACGAATAAAGAATATGATTGAACAATTATTACTGTAATTAGTAAAGTATATATACATAGAAGTATATATGCTATATCTAGCTCTATATGTATAATATTATATGTACTATAATATAGTAAAATATATATACATATAAACATTTGTAGATACATATGTATATATGTTAGTTTGGGGGTAATACCTTGTTATGCTCACATGTCACTTCTGACACTATATTCAGCAGTTACTCCTAGAAGTATTCAAGAGACAATATGGGTTACCAGGGATTGAATCCAAATAGGGAGTATGCAAGTCATTCTATTCACCATCTGTACTATCTCTCTAAACCCAAGTAAAGTATATTTTAACCTTTTCTACATTAGAGCTATTATATATTCAACATACTCTCTATATATGCATATTTATCTGTACAAATAAATATACATGAGGATATGATGAAAGAAGCATATTGCAGTGCAATAATAAGTAAAGACAATACTTGGAAAGTAAATTATATTGAACACAGTGAGAAAAACATTTATCTATATATATATTTTACATAAACAAAAATAATCTTCAAAACCACACAGAAGGCAGCTCAAAATAAATTAAGAGTTAATACACTGAGAAGCTTCTACCCCTCAAAGGAAATAGTGACAAGAATACAAAGGCCATCCACAGAATGGGAGAAACTATTCACCCAATACCCATCAGATAAGGGGCTAATATCTATGATATACAAAGTACTGACAGGACTTAACAAGAAAAATACATCTAATACTATCAAAAAATGACAAGAAATGAAGAGATTATTCCTCCAAGAAGAAATACAAATGTCCAAAAGGCACATGATAAAAGTCTTTGCATCACTAATCATCAGGAAGATGCGAATCATGAGGTACCAACTCACACCACAGAGACTGGCACACCTCACAAAGAATAAGAACAATCAATGTGGGCATGGATGTGGGGAGAAAGGAACTCATTAAGTGCTGGTGAGAATGCCTTCTTGTTAAGCCTTTATGGAAAACAATATTGAGATTTCTCGAAAAACTGCAAATTGATCTCCCATATGATCCAGCAATACCACTCCTAGGGATATACCTTAGAAACACACACACACACACACACACACAAAAACACAACATAAAAATGCCTTCTGCACACCTATATTCATTGCAGTGCTATTTACAATAGCCAGAACATGGAAACAACCCAAATGCTGGACAACAGATGAGTAGCTAAAGAAGTTGTGGTACATGTACACAATGAATTATTATGCAGTTGGCAGAAGAGATGAGGTCATGAAATTTTCCTATTTTCCTATACATGATGGACATGGAATCTATTAAACTGAATGAAATAAGTCAGAAGGAGAGAGAGAGACATAGAATAGTCTTATCTATGGGTTTTAAGAAAAGTAAAAAACATTATTGTACGAATACACAGAAACAATAGAGATGAGGGCTGGAAGGTCCAGTACACGATATGAAGCTTACCACAAAAAGAGTTCAGTTGGAAAAACAACTACACTGACAACTACCTACCATGACAATGGTAGTAAGTGCAAGAAATAGAATGCCTGTCCTGAATGCAGGTAAAAGGTTGGGGGGGAGGGGGAATAGAGATGGAGGGAATATTGCACTGATGAAGACAGATGTTCTTTTTTTTTTATACCTGGAACCCAACTTCAAACATGTTTGTAATCATGGTTTTTAAATAAAGATATGTATTAAAAACAAGTTGTGGTATATAAACTAATAGAATAATATGCAGATCTAGGAAAGAACAAAATAAAGCAATATTAGCAACATGGGTGGAACTGGAGATTGAGTGAGGCAAGTCAGAAAGAGAGGGACAGATACAGAATCATCTTGATCATCTATGGAACTTAAAGATACACTGGCTCAAGATAAGCTACCTGTCCTTAATTCCCCATCTGGGGTGGTCTCTATACAAAACAAAACAAACAAACAAAAAACAGCTGTTCTGGCAAATGAGGTAGATTGCCAGACTGAAGAATTAAATAAAGATAGTGCTGGATGGAGATGGATGGAGGCCTTTATTCTTTGGCCCCAACCATGAGGTTTCATCCCCCATTAACCAGCGGGTCTGGGGTTCAGGAAAGCAAAGGGTATTGAACTCACTCACAGGCAGGCTTCAGGAAGCATCAACTTTATTCATGCCCTATACACCACGCGTGTGGTCAATATCAACCATTTATGCATGCTATCCCTAGCTTGCCCTCCGTCTTAACTTGTTCGGCCATGTCTTTTCCTCATACCTCTCCAGCCTGGTAGAAAGGGGCAAAAAGGCAAAAGGGCCTAATCC
>PVKC010043287.1:0-11696 GCA_004027635.1 Crocidura indochinensis | reverse complement strand
TATAGTTCAGCAGGCTAGGTGGATGGCCTATGTTCTGAATGGAAATTAAATTTCATCAAAATTAAATGTCAAAACAAATGTTGGAAGAAAATCTATAGTAGTTTAAAAATACCACATATTTCATGTTTTTGTTTTAATATAGCCTCAATGATAGACAATTTAAAAAATATGTCACCTCCATCGCTTTCATGCATAAATCATATCTGTCATGGTATTTTGATTTGTAGTATATTTGATCTAATATTTTCCTGCTTGTTTAATTTAGGAATCAAAAGCATCTAGTTTTTGATATACCAAATGCTATGATCATGGTAATTTTTGTTCTGTGCTCTATTGCTCCTTTTAATTGTTATTTAAACAACTCTTGAATTTTTTTAATCAGCTAAAACTGAACACATAAATAAAAAAACTGACATTATTTTATTAAAACTGGGCCTTCCTAAAGAATAGTATTCATTAAAAATCACAAATGTAATTGGCCTTATTATCTAATTGTAACTGGACATTTATTACATAGGATATGGAGAACAAGTACTAGTTTCTGTACTTATTGTTGATGTTCTGGAATATTGTTCATGTTAAGTTTTTAACTGTGTTCTTTTTCTTCTTCTGATTTTTTTTTGTTCTTTTGCTGTGCACACCTGGAAATGCTAAGAATTGAATTTTGACTCTACATCCAGAAACTCCTGGCTAGTTTCTTATAGGATGTGTGGGGTAAAATCTAGTGTGACTGAATGCAAATCAAGTATCCTACTGCCTATCCTATTAGCCCCTGGCTCCAGCCATCCTCACTACCTTTTCTTAAGAAAATAGATTGGTAGTAATACAAAAATACAATATATTGGTAATAATACAAAAAATTAAAAATTACCATTTTTTAAAATGTTATTTCTCATTATCTGATAAAAAAAGTTCCATAGAAATCTCCCAAGCTTGGTGAGATGAAACAGTAACACAAAAGCTCAACTAGCACCAACCCACAGCCCAGTAAATCCTTAGACACTGGTTGTAGTAATACCAGGGACAGAGAACAATCATTTCAAATTGGCCTGTGTTGATCTAAGCTTTGAACATTTCATTTGCCTTTGTGTTATAACAAGAAACTCAAAAGTAAATAAAAAAATAAACGTTTGTGCCTGCATGGAGGCAGATTGTAGTGTGGATGGGAGATCAGGGACACTGGTGAAGGGAAGGTTACATTGGTAGCAGGATTAGATTTTGAATATTTAATGTCTGAGATGACTGCATTATGAAGAACTTGATAAATCATGGACTTACAATAAAAATTTAAAAAATTCTTATAAATTCAAAAATACTGTATCCATCATATGAAAGATGCTTTCTTTGCTTAGATTTACTTATTTGAATCTAGATCTCAAAATGCTAGTTGATATCTATATACTGTGTATTTTAAGTTAATGTCTGTTTTTAAGAACCATATAGCCATCAAAAATTTCAAATGATAAATATACAAAATATTTATAACTATTCCCACAAAGCCACTATTGATAGTATAACTTTCCTTCTCTGAATCACATTCAGAAAAAGGGACATATAACCTATAGAAGTTTAGAGAATAGAATAAGTTAAATTTATTTGTCTAATTTAATTTGTTCATTTCTCTTTATTATCATTTTCTTTTTGTTTTGCTCATCTACTACTTATAGTAATACTAGGAGTCTAATAAGAAAGGTTTATCACCAGGTTGATTAAGACTTTTTTGAATTATTCAAGCACTGGTTCCATGTCAAATCAGTTTTGTTTATATTGCATTCAGAAAATACAAGTAAAGTGAATATAATATACAGCAGACTAGGAATATTATATCATAATGTTGGATGTTTTTTGTTCAACTGCTTCAGACTGACAGCACATGGGAGAGTTTCTGCAACTGACTCCAGACATAGACAATTCAAACTGGCTCCTAGTTATTCTGTTTTTGTTTTTTTTTGTTTGTTTTTTTATCAATTGAAACTCTGAACAGTGGCACAATAGCTGTACTTTGGACTCCTTATCTATATAATCATGATAAATAGTAAAACGTTATGGAATGGTTTGCACATTGATTAATGGTTAGGAAACTTTTCAAATCATACTTAGTATATAGTTACTAGGCACTAATAAAAGAAACAAAACCCAAACTCATTTTTGTTTGCTGTTTTTATTACAATAACTAGCATTATTGCTATTCCATACAGAACTCCAGAAATATGAGATACAGCCCTGGACTCTGTCCAGCGTTTATATGTTCCTAATAATTCTGCTTTTATGATGTACTGGACACATTTAGGTGGTGGGGTGAAGAGGGCGCGTTTCTTTGGTGGGTCAAGGCTGTTTGGAATAACTGGGGCTGATGATATGTGGGTCTAGGGTAGGATTTTTATTTCCTGAGAAAGCACCTGTCCTTTTTTAGACATTTTTCTCAGGTCTTCTATGACCCTTAATCTCCTTTCAACTTCAATTTCAACTTCAGCTTCACCAAAAGAGCAGCCTTGAGCACACCTGCAGAGGCACAAACCATCTCCAGTCCAGTCCTGCTACATTCAATGGCCCCAATTCATACCTTAGTGGAAGCTACAAAGAATGTGGGAGAAGATTTAGCAGAGGGAGAGTAGCCTTGCTACACTTGAAGGTCAGCCTACTAAATCGTGTTCAAGTTGTCTTATAAAACAATGCATCTACTGTTTTTAATTAGAGTGTCACCATAATCATTTACCTTACTTAAAATAGTCCTTCTCCAAGTGTTTTTGCCTAGACATTTGACCCACATCCCAGTAAATCAATTTTCTTTCAATTCCATGCATTTCTAATCTTGCTTTATAAATCACCATTCTATGTATGAAACAATCTTGAGCTTTAGTGAAGCTCTGTCTATGTTATTATGGGTCTTGTGTTTCCTTTTATGAGATATACCATTATAAAGGTATCTATAATTTTTTGATATCTCATAGCACAGAATTGATATTTGTTATATCTGAAGATGGTGGGAATGTTTTTTGAATTTCAAGAATGATATGATAGTAAGTGATATAGGATTTTACTGCTTAGCAGTTAAGATACTTTATTAAAATATAATTTGATTTTTGTTATTTCTATTTCTATTTACAGTATTAATGACTGAAGCTGGACAGAATTTAAGAGATTTTTAAATTTGAAAGGGTTTATTGAGAAACTTCCTTATTATCTTTGAAACCTGAGTCACTGAGTGATTATGTTCCTTGGTTCCCACAAGATTAGGTAGTTAGCAAGGCCCTGTGGGTTTAACCAGTCTAATCAAATGCAATAAACATAACTCTACAGGAAGTCAATCATTGATAGGCATATGCAAAATAAAGTCTTAACTGGTTATATAAAATCAGAATTAGAAACTATAGATTTCTCTCTTTTCTTTGTTTTTCAGGCCATACCCAGCATTGCTCAAGGGTTACTCATGGCTCTGTGCTCAGAAATCACTGCTGGTAGGCTTGGGAACCCTAAGGGATGATGGAATCAAACCAGAGTGGGTCCCAGTGAGCTGCATGCAAGGTAAATGACCTATCTACTATGCTATCACTCCAGCCTCCCAGATCTCTCAATGATAAAAGAGGATGTGAATAGTTAACGTTTTTGGATAAAGAATATAGGAATCAAAATAAGACAGCACATCGCTTATTTCTTTTTCCCATTTGTTATATCCTAACCCGATATGTGGGCTGATTTTTAGCTTCTCAATAGATTTTATATCCATTTAAATCGGTTTAAAATTTTATTCAAATTCAAATTATAAAACAAATTATAAAGAAGATGTATTCTGCATATAGTACAGAATTCCATTCAGTGATGTTAATACCTAGGGATAGAAAATAGAGCACAGCAAACGCTTAGAAGAATTATATTACTTTGACCATTAAAGCTATATATGATCCCCTATTGTTTGTGGCTGAGTGCTTCCAATAACCTTTCAACTACTTGCAGTTCCTATCATTTATAACTTCTATTTATTACACGAGAACATGAAATTATTAACATATACTTGTTATAATTATTTGTTAGATAAAATATTTATAAATAATATTTAATTAGGCATTAAAAAGATATAGGCAATTAAAAGAAGCAACCAATGGTAACAGACCTATGAATATATCTTACATATATCCTATGTATGTATAGGTATTTAAAAGAATATTTAGCTAAGTATGGCATATAAAAAGACATATTAAGTCAATTAAAAAGTAATCAAATGGTAACGGACCTATGTATATCTATATTTTCTATGTACATTATATATATGAAGTGGGGTTTAATTTTATATGTGGGAGATGTGGTGAAATTAGGGTTAGTAAAAGTGGTAGAGGGATGTCTACATTCCCCAAATGCATGGGATACAGCAACCTTAGATTTTTGAAATCTAAATATTAATTGTATTATAAATCATGGTGTCTAAATTTTTTTTAAAAAAAGTCAATAAAGGGCTTCTGTGATAAGAAATGGAATGTGCTCCAGTAAAGGAAAGGCAGAGATTATGAAAAGAAATAGACCCCAGCAAATAGAAATGTAATATTTAATATCCAGTCAGGAAATACAAGTGTTTCTGGTTCTTGGTAGCTAACCTAGAGACCTCTGGGTGCTGAACTAGAAAAAAATGAAGTCTGATTTTGACTTCATGGCATAAATAGAATGTCATCCACTCATCAAATTCCACCCACAGTGAACCCCTGGCATGGTTAATGATTATAATCTTCACATTTAATCACGGGAACTCAGTGACAGGCAAACAAAGGTTAGCTAAACTGACAGTTCAGATGGTTTCAGCAAGAAGAACACAACGAGTTTTATTTTAAGTGTGCATGTACAATTACAACTGCACGTTTCTTAAATGTGGCAGAATTGGTACAAAATTGTTGGCTCACACATATATTCGTTAGGAGTTATGTGGAAATTTACTAGAATCCTTTCAAATGTCAAGATTTTCAAACATGATTTTTATGGAATATGGGGAATCTCTTAAATCTGAAATAAAGATCTGGATAGAGTGGATTCTTGGACAAAATATGTTTGGGTATTCTTATTTTTCCAGAAACCTTTTGTTTGCTACATACTCTCATTTTCATTTGTTTTTTTAGTTCTTCACATTATGTACAATCAAATAACCACTGTATAAAATAAAGAATAAATGCATGCTTTAGCAACCTAAAAGTAATAAAAGATTTTTAGAATTTTATACAAAATTTAATTAAAATAAAAGTAGTTTACTAATTTTTAACTTGGGGGTATGAATAATCCAATAATAAATATATAATAAATGAAAAATATAATTTTCAAATCACAAAATATTGACGTGCACAGATGTTATTATTTTTACTTCATAAAAGTTCTATAGAGTTGATGTCATAACAACACTATGTCGACAAGTAAATAAAAAGAAATGCATTTTAATTTTGAAATTTGATACATATCCCAAATGTGTTTTTTGAAATGATGACATATGTTTCAAATATTTGTAAAAATATTATTTAAATTTAATTATTAGTTTTAAAAGCAATGCATGTCACTATTTTTCCTAAAATAACAATACGAGGACATTTTGACATTTTTGTGTAATTTAACATGAATTTTCTCAAAGTATTCTTTAACAACAACAAAAATAATACAGTTCTGTTGATATCAGTGTACAGTACTGTTCTTCATTCCTTTCATATATACAATTTTCTAACATCTCTCCAATCAACAAAATGCCTGTCTCCCACTAGTTCACAAAAATCTCTCTCAACACTTCTTCTCATGTGAGCTCAATTGTTTTAAACAAAATCTCCATTTACAATGTGTTTGGTCATTTGTTGTCCCTCTAGTTTCTTTATATATCATTTTGAGAGTGAAATAAATGAGTTTTTTTGGGGGGGCCACACCCAGTGACGCTCAGGGGTTACTCCTTGCTATGCGCTCAGAGGTCGCTCCTGGTTTGGGGGACCATATGGGGAACCGGGAGATCGAACCGTGGTCCATCCTAGGCTAGCTCAGGCAAGGCAGGCACCTTACCTCCAGCGCCACCGCCTGGCCCCCCAAATATAATAGTTTTTTTATTTTCTTTAATGTATATTGGATATAGTGACACCGACACACATACAGATAAATAGAATAAAATTCTTCAAATTCCACAGAATTTTCCATCAGTGTTCTTTGGGAAACATAGATAGCCTGAATATGTTTTTCTTTTTAATTTTAAAATAAGATGTCATTGGGGCCAAGGAAATATAATAGCAGATAGGGTGATTGCACGCATATTCCTTGACACCATATGTTGTTCCAAAGTCTCACCAAGAACTATACCATAGTATGTATCACCAGATATGTCTCAAAACCCAATAGTAATGATTGTAATGATGTTGTAGAAATCCCTACTCAGGTTAAGCAAGACAAACGTGAAATGACATTGGGTCGGAGTTATAGCAAAGCAGTAGGGTGTTTGCCTTGCAAGGGGTCTATCCAGGACCACCAGAGCCCCAATCCTTGCTTGCACACCCAGGAAGAGCAGTCAGCTCCGACATTCACCCACTGGGTTATCTGGATCATATATGCTTTCACTTCCCATGATAATTGTCCACTCTGACCTCATAAGCACAGATTCAGCCAGGCAGATTTCATCTGTGACTGGAAGTGAAGTAGAAGATAGGAACCATGTTCCCAAGTGATGGGGCCAAGGGTTTCCAACAAGTTGGTTTCTCAGGAGATAGTACAGTGGATCCTGTAATGCTAACTTTCTTTAGGATATCTGAGAGGGTAAATATCAGCTATCTGTACCTCTACTGAGATCAAACAGAAAACGGTTGCTTTATTTTCCAAGAAAAGGGGATGGTGGTGGAATTCATGCATCTACTGGTATCCGAAAGCTGTGTAGTGTTCATTAGAATTTTGTTTTCACTGCTTTCATCAGCATGGAGGAGTCAAAAGGTTGTTTTTCCACTATCATTGTTTACTGAGAAAGTCTCTGTCCTGGAGGAAAAGGAAGGCGATTGGCAGAAAGCTCCTGAACCCCTATTATTTTCAAGTTCCTTCCTTTGATAAAAAGAGTCCCTTCTGCTATCAATCTTCATTGGACTTCAAATTTCCCTTATCTAGCCGCATTTCAGAAGTGGCATTATTTGTCCTAGTTTATTATCATGTGAGTTGTACATCATCATGCCTGAGAGATCTGCATTACACAACCATTCTAAATGTGAAACTAAGCAAAAACACATGTAAAAAAACAAGGAAGAAAAAAATCTGCTAGGAGTTAAAGTGAATCAAGTAGATAAGAGGAAAGATTTTCTTAAGTAGGAGAAAATTTTAACAAGTTTCCTTTTTTGTTTTGCTTTGTTTTGTTTTGTTTATTTTTTATTAATTATTTTTATTTGACCAAAGTGGATTACAAATCATTCACAGTAGTATTTTAGGTACATAGTGGCATTGAATCAGGGGCATTCCCACCACCAGTGTTGTCCTCCCTCCAGCCCTGTTCCAACAAGTATCCTTGTTTTATTTTCAAGTTTTCTTTTTTGATAACTTTGGTACTTGTTCTCTTTGAGAGCAATTTACATGTCTATAAATATATTAGTAATTTCCTCGTGTACAAGGGTGACAAAGATATGGTCTATTGTCTTATATCTGTCATATAACTGTTGAGAATAATTATTTCTTATTTCTTTACAGGCCTATACACTGTTCAGTAATAAAGAAGTCCTAATATTATCTTAAGAGGTGACAAAGCAAAGATAAAATGATGATTGATTAAAAAAGACTGCAAAGACTCGAAAGTGTGTCTCGATAGGGGCCGGAGCAATAGTGCAGTGGTAGGGCATTTGCCTTGCAAACTGCTGACCCAGAAAGGACCTGGGGTCAATCTCCTGCTTCCCATATGGATGTCTGAGCCAGGAACAATTTCTGAGCTCATAGTCAGGAGTAACCCCTGAGCATCACTGGGTGTGGTCCAAGAACAAAACTAACAAACAAAAAAGTGTGTCTCTAAAACAAAACAAAACAAAAAACCACAAACAACTTCTGGAGCTGAAGTCATAGCACAACAGTCGGACTTTTTTTCCCTTGCAATGCAGTCAATACAGGATGAGCTCAGGTTCGATCCCAGGCATACCATATGGTCCTCTGAGGCGGGAGCGATTTCTGAGCACTTACCCTTTGAGTGCTGCAGGGTCTGACCCAAAAAGCAAGAATTAAACCACCACCACGACCAACAACAACAAAACAACCTTCTATGATCCACCATATCATTTTATGGCAATTGGTAAATACATATTAAATATTTTCTATTATAGTGACTTTCCTAGTTACTTAAAAATATAGAATGAGGGGCCCGGGAGATAGCATGGAGGTAAGGCGTTTGCCTTTCATGCAAAAGGTCATCGGTTCGAATCCCGGTGCCCCATATGGTCCCCCGTGCCTGCCAGGAGCAATTTCTGAGCATAGAGCCAGGAGTAACCCCTGAGCACTCCCGGGTGTGACCCAAAAACCAATATATATATATATATATATATATATATATATATATATATATATATATACATATATATATGTATATATATATAGAATGAGTTGAAGTTAAGAATTCAATGGGAAAGTATTCAAAATTATAGAGTATCTAAATCCTTGTCCATGAACAAGTCAATTGAAGTGACAGCTATGACTGATCTCGTGTTAGACATGTCAAAGCTTCAGGAAAGAGTGAAAACACATTGAAGATCTATCAGTGTTGACATTACAGCTGGAAGTACATGGGGAGCAGAGGAGTTTCAAGCAAGTCGTTAATACAATTGGTAATAAATTGTTAATAAAAAGTTTAATAAAATTGGTCTTTTTAAATGTTACCAGCATGAGATGTGGTCAGTCAAATAGAAGGGGCTAGAAGTAGAAAACATAAATGGGTGCAGGGATTAGATAACTTTCCTTTGGCTTACTCCCCAGTCAGGGCTAAAACATTCCCCTCTGATCTGTTGCCTATGTCCATGGAAGACAGGGGAGTGCTCTTTTCACATATTTTGCCAAGAACAAAGGAAAGCCAGAGGGACAAAAAACTACAGAGAAAGAAGACTGAGAGGGAAGCAAAAAGAACTCAGACCAAATTCCCGGAACAATAGATCTAGGACCAGGGGACAAGAAATATGACAATCTACACTGGAGAGAGATGAAGAGGCTAGTCAGCAGGAGCATACTTTCCTACAGCTGCAGAAAAAGAAGTGAACACCATAAACATCTGGAGTTTTGTAGGATGATTTTACACCCCATACTCAAGGACACACCCTCACTCAAAAACTGGCCCAGATTTAATACATCGCAGAGTTGTTTCAGGGAACAGAAACTGTGCTACATTGCAGTGATGCCTTCCAGCAGCAGGCAGCAAGTCAAATGGAAAGGGTCCATCCACATCCAACGCTTTCTTCAAAATCTCCAATTTCTCTGGGCATACCCACTTTGAAATATAGAACAAAACAACAGCAAAAACTCAAAACATACTAACGCATCTCCAGTTGCTCAGCTATAAACATTGGAAGAGATTTGATATGTATATTCATTTTTCAGCAAAGCCTAAAACATCTGGACTGCATTTCTAAGTTTGTTGTATGCGTTGTTCATTTACATCTCAGTTATTTCTATAATTGAATACATGGAGGCTACAAATTTCCCTCCAACAAGAGTTGATCCCATGTTGTTCTCACTGTGGATGTGGATAATGCCAAATCCATGAGACTCTGTTTCCAGAAAGGAACATTAAACATATTTCTTCCTAGAATATTTATTGTTCCTTTTGTTCCACTATGGAACAATTATGCAAACAAAAACAAAACCCTCTCTTTTTCTCTTTTTCTTTTTAAATTAAGAATTTGGTGCATTTAGCAATTTTGTGTGGAATGTATTTTCATTAGTGTTAAACTTCATCATTATTTTAGTCTAATTAGTTGGCTCAAATTTAAAACATTCTGATAGATCAATGGTCATTATTTTCTTCATTAATATGAAGTATATGATCCATTTCTCTTTATTGAAATGTTTTCACATAAATCATATTTTTCAAGCACCTGTTCTACTAAAGTTAATGTATGTCTAACTTTTGAGAGAATAAAACAAGCAAATTTGGGATAACAGAATTTATTAAGATTTATTTATTAATAATATTATTTATTTATTATTTATATTTTCAATTTCTCTTAAGTGTTTTTAGAAATCTATTTATTTGGCTATTGGAATTTGGGGATTATATTATCAGTGCTTAGGGCTTACTTCTAGCTCTCTACTCAAGAATAACTCCCAGCAGGACTGGAAACAGGCAGTAGGAATCTTACCTTGGACATGGCCAAACTTAGTTCCATCCCTGGCATCCCTTATATTCTCCTGAGCACAGCTAGGAGTGATCCCTGAGCACTACCTCATGTGTTCCAGATTTAAAAAAACACAGATATGGTAAATAAAATCCCTTAAAACCTGTAACAGACTTGGGGAAAAATTATTATAAATAGTTTATCTGGTAAAGGATTTGTAGTATAAATTCATAAAAAGGTATCAAAAATTCCATAGAAAACAATTTAATAAGCATACAGCCCATAATTCTTAAAAAATATATGAAGATAATCACATGAAATAAATATCAACACCAAGAAAGAGGGAGCTAGAAATCAAAAGAAAAATTTAGCCTGAAAATTTTAATTCAGTTACATATATATATAAGATTTGAAAGATGTGGATGAACTAAAAACATTCAATATTCTATGTAAAATGTTAATAAAGGGGATTTAATAATTTTACAGTAGGCCACTTGATTTTCACTATTTCAACCCAAGTTTAAGATCCAATATCTTCCCCTGAGAACATCAGGAATGATATCTGAAACTGGAGCAAGGATTAAGCCTTGTGTACAATCAGCTTTGACTCAAACATCAATCAAATAATCAGCCAATTAAATAAGACTATTCAACATCCATATTTCTTACCTATAATACTCATTTACCCAAACAAAAATTTAAAAAAATACAAAAATAAACTTTGACTATATTAAGCTTAACAAATGTAGCATTTGTAATAATTAAATAAAAGAAAAAAAGCTGTCTGGGAGGACACCAAATTTCAGAAACTCAGGGAGGTTGAGACTGTCTTCTTCTGGGATGCTGATCCTTAAAACAATTGGAATACTGTGACTGTGGTTAAATAAAGCACAACATTCCTGAATCAGCAGTTCCACAGAGTTAAGAAGATTTACCACCAGAATACCTGGATAGGTTAGAAAAGATGCACTGGAATATTCCATGAAACCTAACCATCAACAACAGTTTTTTGATTAGTTATATTTTATTTATTTTTATTAATGTTTTTATTTAAGCACCATGATTGCAAACATCTTCGTAGTTAGATTTCAGTCATAAAAATGTGCACCTGCCATCAACAGTACAGCCTTCTCACCACCAATGGTCCCCGTCTTCCTCTTCCCTCAGCCTGCCTGTCTTCAAGACAGACATTCTGTTTCTATCTCAGGGGAGGATATTGGGTCTTGAACTTGTGTTGGAAGAGTGAAAAATCAAGTGGCCTACTGCAAAATTATTAAATCCCCTTTATTAATATTTTACATAGAATATCTAGCATTATCATGATAGTTGTTGGTGTAGTTTTTCTCTAACTGCCCTCACATATCTTTGAGGTAAGCTTCATACCATGGACTGGTCCTTTCAAAGTGCATCTCT
>PVKC010043286.1:0-11778 GCA_004027635.1 Crocidura indochinensis | reverse complement strand
CACACTTAGTAGGTTCAGGGTTTACTTTTGATTCTGCATTCAGGGATCCCTCCTGAAGGAGCTTGGGAAACTATATGAGATATTAGGTATCAAATTCATGTTGACTGCAAGGCAAGCATCTTACTTACCGTCCTTTGTCAGACCTTGTGCTGCAAAGCACTTACTCTTTTAGAAGTCCTATAGAGACCTTCATGCCATTCCTAACTATTAGGAATGAGAAGGTGGGGGCAGGGAGCAGACAGAAGGGTAGGACACTGCTCGTCATGCAGGGGTCCTGGATCTTTCTCTGGTAGTGTGTGACCCTTCAATATCACTGCTTTCAGCCTAGAGGACCCCCAGCAAGCAACTGCAGATTTTGGGCTCATCTTATAGGGCCCGAGCAGCTTTGCCTTCATTTGGTCTGCTTGTATGAGGATCAGAAGAGTATCCCAGGACCTCTAAAAACTGCTTGGGAGGCCACCATATTTGTAGATATATGTCAATATAGCAAGGCACTCTGTAGCAGTCTGAGCCACTGGCCTTATCCACAGGGGGTGTAAAAACCTAAGCTAGCAGGGCAGGCAGTGAATTTGGACCATTTCCTGGAAGAGAGCTCAGAGAGGATTTGATTCAGCTGTCCAATGGTGGTTGTTGGCAGAGATGTAGGCAAGGAATGTGCCATCCTGAACCACCACCCAGATGGAAGGTCAAGTTCTGAGCCATAGTGTTGTGACATCTGAGACTCATCTGGCTTTTGCTGATGGTTAAACATACAAAGTCTGTAAATAATTGCCAAGGAAGAGAGCTTTGGAGTGACAGAGTGACGCAGCTGCTGGAGAAGAAGGAGCAATGTTTCCTGGGATCCAAAGCCTGGGCTGTCCCTCAGGTCCCTTGAGCTTCTCTGGAGCCAGTGACTCAGCCGTACTTTGACTTAGGAGCCTATTGGATGAGTGGTGTTGTTACAGCAAGGGACTGACCCTACTGTCTCAGTGATTCTGGCCATTGTCCCACTCCTCCAGAGCCCTTGTTTACAGGGACAACAGAGAAGGCGGCCTCATAGAAAGCCTGGAACCCCTCATTGTCACTTCTCCATAGTAAGAAACAGCCAGAGGTAACTGGCCTGCACTGCACCACTAGGAATTAAATGGAGGGTGACCTCAAACTTTGCAGTTGGAGGGTCTATAACAAAGTTTACCTCGCCACAAAAGGGAAAAGGAGCTTCCTCAGGGTCAATTCTTCTCCACTTTCCCATTATTCTTCTTGAAGTGATATTGGGGCCCAAGAGATGGTACGGGCCTGGCAATTCATCCCTGGATGTGGTTGATCCAGCTCCAGCTCCACATCATCTCTGAGATTTCAGGTATAATTCTGAGGCCATGATTCCCAGCATGGCAAAGGCCTGAGCAGCACTACCTCCTGGATCTTCACATCAGCTTCTTGGTCTAGTTGACCAAGAACTGGGGTTCTTGGCCATTGCTTGGGAAAAGTCCCTAAAGTCAGATTAACTAAATAAAATAAGGTGTGGCTGCTGATTTCCTGACCCACAGCCTGGAGGGAGTGATAGCTACTCTAAAGTCTGGTAGGGTGGATACAGAGATATCTGTAAATGACCAGGCCAAACCTGCTGTGAGGTGACTTAATGCCTTGGTGTTCTTCCCCCCACCCCTGTCTACATCAAAAATTGGGGATAGTGATGGCCCCTGAGCTGCAGAGGGGTAATGACTATGCACAATGGCCCTGTGCTGTAGGGACATCTGCAACCCAGCTCCCCCAGAGACCCAATAGACTCTGTTCTAGTAGACAATGATGCAGAGACAGCAGATGGTGGGAACAGGCCTAAGGAAGCTGACAACTACTGGGGAGCCCAGAACTGCTGGGGTACAGACAGAGAAACTGCCCAGAGCATGCAAAGCAACTGAGAAAGACCTTCAGAGATGTTAGCTGCTCCTCAAAACATTAGGAAGAAGAAGCCCAAGAACAAATCTAGAAAGTGTGATTTCTAAGTTTCCACAGAAAAGAACCTGATGCCTCTTGGAACAAGGTTCCCAACAAATGCAACTGAAGGATTCAAATTGGAGAAACAAGGCCCAGAGACTTTGATTCTCCTGATCCTGGGTAGGGACCTACCATGTATGCCAAAGTCTCCCCAAGGGACACTTTAGAGCTGATAACTTGTAAATTAATTAATTAACCTGTAAATTAATCAGAACATTAGCCATCGAGTAGACCAGGTCCTAGTCACTGTGACCAAGACTTCAAAGAATTGTCTCCCTTCTCCCAACCTGTTTCTGCAGGGCCTGGAATCCCATTTCAAAGATGAGGAAATGGAAACTGTGGGTTCTGTGCTGCACACTGAAAGTTGCCCTGTGCAAACATGCTTGTGCCTGTCTTTCTGCCATACCCCAGATAACAGTGGCTACATTACTGAGTCTACTGAAGCATCAGGAAGTCCTTCACTTCATCACATTGGAATCCAGATAGGTGGAATTTGTTTCACAAAAACTCATCCTGCAGAGTTGGGGCTGTTGAAGCTGTGAACTCAGCCTTCCAGGAAACCTCAGTGGAAGATACCTGAATTTGATCCCATGGGGGTGAGTCAGGAGTGGGCACAGTCTGGAGGCTCGTGGTTGCTGACACACCCACCATGGAACCCATCGTTCTTACACATAGTGGCTTCCTTCTGAACCCTAAGGTGAACTCAAGGGAAAACCTGAATTTCCAGATGATATCAAACATATCACGAAAGAGCTGCAGAATCTGGGAGGCAACTTTGGGACAACAGATTCCAGCAAGCGAAGTTTCTACCCACAGGGTCCCGAGAGAGACCATGAGGGGCATGAGGGGCAGGCACAGACATGAAAAGGCTGAAGGATGTTGGGCAGTTCAGTAGGAGTGAGGAGGCAAATGTTTTCAGCATGGCAGTTAAGCAAGTAATTATTCACTATCTTCTCCTGTGAAACCTCTCTGTTGTTCTGCCACTTACTGTGAGCCCTTAACAAAGTCACTGAACCTCTAAGGGCCTCATAAATGGTGATTTCATGCATTTTACACATGCATTTAAATGTTATTTTTAGTGTTTGATCCTATGATTTAATTTGTAGGTAAGAAAGAAACAAAACAATTTAATGAGAAAGAAAGAAAAGAATGAAGGAAGGAAGGAAGGAAGGAAGGAAGGAAGGAAGGAAGGAAGGAAGGAAGGAAGGAAGGAAGGAAGGAAGGATCTATGATACAGTGATAGAAGATAGACTTTTTGTGGAGAACATAATATAGTATGGACAAATTCTGCTTCATAACATTATAGTCCTGAAGCCTGTATAATATTATTGTACAATATTACTCCAATAAAAACAATACTTTGTATTTTAGGTGCTATGATTTTTCTTGTAATTCATGGTGGAGTTTCATGCATAAACTGCTCCAGCAGAATGTTGCCCTGCCTTGAAGCGGTCAAGAAACAATTATCATGATAACACAGGGATAGGCCAACTTTTTCTATCAAATGCCACACAATAAATTTGTTAGTTGTTATATGGCCAGTAAAGTAAATAAAAGTTTAGTTGCCATAGGTGTTGGTATTTTGGGGGGCTGAGATGCAGCTGGTAACAAGTGTCAGGAGAAGAAGCATTTTGTGGGAGGCATCTGAATGGCCCAATTGCAGGGGAAGGAGGGGGGGAGTTACGTGAACATGGTCCCACTGTCAGTCTCTCTTTTCTGCCTTGTCATCTGCCATTGAACCCCTGAGAAGACTGTAGTGTTGGAAGCAACAGAGATTTTCCCTCCTTGTATGTAAGCAGTAACCAGTAAGTCTTCTAACAGAGAAACCAGTGTCAGGAGCAGAGTGGGGACAGGAACAGAAAAAACAGACTTCCTGGTTCCTAATGCTCAACATGTATCACCAAAGCCTTGGAAATTACATGCTTGATACATGTTCTTGGCCTGGTTTGTAGCTTGTGCTTGCTAACCACGATTTACCAAGATCTACATTTCTGTAATAGATAAAGGAGATTCAGAGAGCAAGCTATCACCAGCATTCCTCTTTACCAAGGGTGCAAAAATGCTCCAGTGGGTCACTATGAGATACAACACAAATTGGAATCACCCATCCAAGATTTTGGCTGCATTCCCAGGCAACAGATGTCAAATGTGCTTCTAACTAGGACTTGGTTCTAGTCATATTTTTGGGCCTTTGTTTGCTTCCACAGAAATCTCTCATCCCTTCCTCGAGGACTCATGTGACACCCATTCCAGACTTAAGAGTCTTTGAGAAGACCAGTTGACTCATTTCCTTCTACTTTCAATGAATCCACCATCCTAGAACCTATGGCAAATGTCTATTCCTGAGAAGATGAGCAGGAGTGGCTATCCCTCGGGATTTTCGGCAGTGGTCCATTCTCAGAAAGAAAGCTGAGGAGAACTTTTGTTTCCGGTGGCCCTGGAGTCCCAATCCCCAAGCCCTGACTCCATAACAGTCTCTTTGCTTTTTTTTGTTTTTCATGGTATTTGAGCTAAAGGATAAATTAATCCTAACCAAGACTGATTCTAGAACATCAGACAGCAAAAAGGCAGAAATACCAGTCAAGTGTCTCAACTCATTTTCTTCCTGGTAAAATCTAAAAGAGCCTAGAAAAAGCAGTAGCATTGAAACCCCCGATCTCTGTTCCCTTTCTCTTCACATTCTCCTTTGCCAACTTGCAACCCCATATGTCAGACTATGTGGTATGCTGTATCTGAGTTTGATGTCCATTTCATAATGACCCACTGGTCCCCTCTGGGAGTGACCCTGAAGCCTAAAGCCAGGAGTAGCTCCTGAGTACTGCCAAGTGTGGAACAAAATGGTGCTGCTAGAAAATCTAATAGGACTCTCAGTGAGAATCCCAGAGACCTGTCACCATCTGACCAGACAATGGTACAGTATTGAACTCAAAGTGTGGAAAAGAGAGTAATAACCCTTTTGTATGGTCTTGGCACAGCTCTAGCACATGTGTCCCATCATTCCAGCACAGATTAGTTGAGACTTTATTCCCAGTCCACTTTGGGACTTAAATTTGGGTTTTTTAATTCTTTTTGACCCCTAGTTCTGAATCTTCAATGAAGACAAGAGTGTCTCAGATCCAGGAACCCTGATCTAGTTATTGAGGTCTGGCACCCCAAGACATACTCAGAGAGTGACAGGTGCACTTGTCATGTCAATAATGAAAGCAGGACAAAGAATCTTTGAGAATACACTGAGATGAAGAGAATGACCCCAATGCCCAAAGCAGATCAGATCTGCAAATAGCAAGTTTGGGGTTGAGAGAGTTTGTTATTGTGTCCTGAGGGTTAAGACAACTCTACCATTGCTCTTAAATTTTAAAAAAGGGAACTATCACGTAATTGTTTTGAAGGTTTTACATTTGCCACAGAGAGAAAAAGAGGAATTGAGAGAGAAGGAAGGTAGTGACAAGGAAGAGGTGGGATAGCCTGAGGTTTGAGGTGTACAGATATCTATTGTCTGTAGTTGTTTTCTTTGCCAGAAATTTTGCACATGAAATCTGGAGGGATGCTCCTATACCACAAAACAAGTCTTGAGTACTAGTTGAATGCTCAATATTCAACATAATCTGACCTCCTCTCCACCAAGAAAGTTTCAGTTTCCACCAATTGCACCCAACTATTCCTGCCCTCAACATAGGCCAGTAAGTTGCAAGACCAATTTGTCCCCTTTTCAACAAGCAGTAGTAGATTTAAAATTCCAAAGGTTTCCCTCCTTGGATTTCATTAATTTGCTAGAACAGCTCATAGAACCCAGAAAAAGTTTAAACACTAGGTCAAAGATTATTTATGAAGGGAGATGACTCAGAAACAGCTGAATCAAGCCAAATGATAAATGACAAAATAGGGTGAGGTTTTTCCATGCTTTCCCCAGATTCACCTATATACCCAAATATTTCCATGCTCACCAATATCAAAGTTTTCTTAACTAGGTCCTTTTGGAATTTTAAGAGATACTATATAGACACAATTGATTAAATGATTTCCATGGGGTCAGGTGATTGATTAGTCCTCCTCTCTCTCAAGTTCTATCAGTTACCTTATGTGTACATGACACCTTAAAAACTCTCTCTGGGGTTGGGGCAGTGGCACAAGTGTTAGGGCATTTGCTTTGCATGCATTAACAAAAGACAGACCATAATTCAATTCCCTGGCATCCCATATGGTTCCCCAAGCCAGGAGCAATTTCTGAGTGCATAGCCAGGAGTAACCCCTGAGTGTCATCAGGAGTGGCCCAAACAAAACAAAACAAAACAAAAAACCAAACTCTCCTTCTGTACAAAATCCTAAGCATGTCAGGAGCTCTGTCTTAGAAGTATGTGGTCAAAACCAAATGTGATTCTTATTATTAATCATAATATCTCACTCATGCAATATAGATAATGTGGGTCTATTTTACAAAAGACAAAAGTGAAGTTCAGGAAGATTAAAGAAAAATTTCTGGTCACACAGTTATTAAATAACAGTACGTGATTTCTGAATCTTTCATCATCCCTTCTTTCATAACACCTCAGACAGAACCAAGGGTTACACATGCCTCACCTATTCATCACTCATTGGTATGCAACAAAGAGATTGAGGTTCAGGTGCTATATTGGAATGAGTTGAGAAGACAATGCTTTGTATCAGCAGGAACAATGTGCCTTTGGCCAAAATGTGACCACCAAGAGCAGTTGTAATTTGCTTTTCCAATCATTTGTTCTCAGATGCACCATGACTTAAGTCTGACTTCTCTGTATGAAAAAATATTATCTAGGATAATATTATCTAGGATAATCATGACATACTTTTCTTTGTGCCAACAACTTAAGGTACAGAGAGTTTTCTATACAATCAGCTACTTTTAACTTCCTTGAATTGCTTCCTATGTATATAATATTCTGTGAATAAGATTATTTACTAGTAATTTTGCTACTGGGGGGATGGACAGGTTTACAAAAGAAAATTTATTTGATTCTTTGTTGAACAAAATGATTAGACAACTAAGTTTCACACAGGATGAGTTTGAGTGTCAAGAAGACTGTTGCATATGAATTTTCCAAGTCCCAATATAACAGTTCACCAGTTCTGCTGTGATGGTGGATTTTAGGGAGTGAGTTTCATTTGACAGTGAGAAGAAAGAGGGTCACAGTCACCTGTAGCTGCACTTAGCAAAGTGGGATAGTCCCAGGAAAAGAGCTGTCAGCTCTTTTGTGAGTAAGACAGATGTTCTGTATCTGAACCACACCATTGGCCTGAAATAACCCTTTAGTTTGAGGATATAAGCAGTGCATCATTCTGCAAAGCTAATGGGGTTTCTAGTGGAAGGGTCAGAGAGGACAGTGATCCATCAAAATTCTATTGGTTTCTTCTTTAAATCCTCACACTAAAAGAATTACATATTGTCCTCACTTTGCAGAAAGTTTGTGGACTCAGTTAAGTGAGGGTAGGTGGACAGTGTCATCCAGATCTCAACACTGCAGATGGAAGAGTTCAGGGATCAAGGGATATGTGAATCACTCTCATTTTCAGCACCTCCTAAATCTAACATGTGCTTGAAGCTAAGTCCCAAAGAGAGATCCTGGAAGGAAAGAAGGGTAAGAAATGAGATATGGCTGTGAGAAACCATCATGGAGATGTCATTTGGAAATATGGCCTTGGTAGTCTTCTGGAAATCTTCATGCAGGAGAAAATGAGGAAGCTCCTTCCAGCTGAGGCCAGGTTTCAGTCTACCTATTGGCATTACAGAAAGCCAGGAGCCACCTCCTACCATCCTTCCAGTAACTGCTCTGCCACCACAGGGCAGGGTAGGTCCAGCAAGTGCAAGTAAACAAACTTCAAAGGACTGTTCAAAAAGAAAACTGATCCAGAACATTTGGGGAAAAGTCAAAGGACATTTGATAACAGGGTAGTGACACTTGGTTAGAGCTGTATGACCCGTGCAAGTAGTATGATCCAGGAGAGCTATGGAGAGACTTGGAAAATTCTTCATGTAAGATCATATCTTTGGGGAGGGGTAGGTGACATTTTTCACTTTCATGGTATGTGCTATGAGTTCCTGCTGTTTCTAGGGCTTTATTTTCTAAAAACAAACAAACAAACAAACAAAAAACATATGAAAATAAAGTCCCCTACTCTCACAGGTAAAGCTGTGTGCAATGTCTGCATTATGAGTGCTCAAGAAGGCAAGGGGGCTGTAAACTAGGCCAAGTGTGGTCACATCTCAACTTTTCCAAAGCATTTCAAGTCTTTCAAAAGTTAAGGTGTCACATTATTCAGTTCCCCAGTCAACATTCCCCCACCCCTAGTTTTTAAGGAAAATCACTTCAAAGGGGAATTTTGTTTAATCATTGAACTCAGAACATACTCTTGAGAAAGTGGTGACTCATTCGGTTTTTAAGGGACTTTTCTCAAAAGGGAGGTGTCTCCAATGATTCTGTATTTCTAAACAGGAGCAAGGACCATTTATCCCTATACGTCCCCATGTTTGACAAACCATTCACAGAAGCATGTCACATTTGGAAGCAAATCCAACAATGCAATGAACACAACACATATTCTATAGACTCATCCAGCTTCAGAATTCATATTTCAAGGACAATTGACCTTTATGTCCCAGATCGCTTTTGCTTATTATACTTATTGCTTGTTTATGCAAATAATTATAATAATTATAAATGAAATATTGTTTAGCTATACTAGGTATCAAAGCCAGAACCACAAGCATAAGAGGCAAGTGCTTTCTCATAGACTACATCCCCAGAAATGCTTTTGTTTTGTTTTGTTTTTTATAGGAAAGGAGGAGCACACTCCTCCACTGCACCTCACAGGTGATACAGTGCCAGGACTTGAATCAGAGATTTCTTTATGCAAAATATTGCCCAGCACACCAAGCCATCTCCTATGTCCAATATTATGTTTTTATTAGACAAAAAGCTACAATTTTTAAAGTTTTGTATTTTATTCACTTGTATATTTTGCACACAATTATGGGGGAAGTTATAAAAATGGAAACATATACATTAGAAATCTTGATTACAGGTGGGGGTAGGGTGGGGAGGAGGGAGATTTGGGACATTGGTGATGGGAATGTTGCACTGATAATGGGGGGCATTCTTTCATGACTGAAACCCAACTACAATCATGTTTGTAATCAAGGCATTTAAATAAAATATTATTTTAAAAAATCATAACTGTCAAGAAGGGATTATGGGGATGGATTCTGGAATAAGCAGTGGAAGGATGGGGCACAACTTGTTGGGATTGAAGATGGAAAGTTCATTCTAAAAGCTATATGAATTGCAATTTCTGGACAAAAATAAAAATCTCATCAAAAATAAAAAAAAGAAATCTTGAAATATTATCATTTATAAGTATGTTAATAGAAGTTGTTCACATATTTAGTCACAATTTTAAGTTGATCTTTTTAAATATAATCAAACAGGGCCTTTCCAAATTAGGTTTTTCCTAATGTTTAAGAGGATGTTGCTGCTTTGAACACTATCCAAAGGAAACACTTTGCAGAGGGAATGTTCAGTGAACCTACTCAACCCTTCAATTCAAAAAGAGAAATGTTTATCACTGTGAATCTATAAAAACACTTCCAAGAAAGTGAAGCCAATGTTTTCTGAAAAATCTCATTGTTGTCTTGTACTCACTAGAATTTTTTCTTATTAAAGAGCCTATACATAATGCAATAAACCAAACTTCAAAATGTGTCTGTCAAGAAGGCAGGCTGAGGGTTAGGAGGCAACCTGGGGTTATTTGTGGAAGAAAGTTGACATGGTGGTGGGTGGAATCAGTGCTAGAACATTGTATGCCTAAAACTCAGCTATGAACCAGGCACATGGTCTAAAACTTCACTGTCTCATTCTGCCGCAGTTATTAATGATCTGGAATTTATCATGGTGTTTTCTATTTAAATTATATGAAATGAGGAAGAAAACCCAGGAGCTGGTGTTGAAGTCCAAAGCACTGTCATTCTCACTCTCTGTAAGACAAAAGACAAAAGAATTTGTGCTCATCCTCCAAAGGGACCTATGGATGATGGTTGTCCTGTGACAACTCTTCTCAGATTCTGCACTCCAAGATCATAACGGAGAGTTTACTTTGCCAGAACTTCTGGGGCAATCTTATAGGAAAATGAAGCTGGAAATTGATATGACCCAGGCTTCAGAGTTATAGCTTGGTAACAGAGCTCAGACTCCATGGGCTGCTCAAGGAATTTTCTCAAGTTGTTCTGTCCTCCCACAGTGTTTATTGTAGCCATGCTTACCAATGTCAGGGCCAGTCTCACTCACGATCCTACAAGTGGAACAAATTCTGGGCTCCCTAGGAGTAAAGGCTAAGTATTTGCTTGATCCTCTCTCCTCAAAAGATCAGAGATATTTACTAACTGGTACATGGTGATATTTTTTTCATTTTCATCTTGCTTTAAAATTAGGCTTGGTGTTTAAATACCTAAGAACTTTTAATGAAAAAACTTTAATTAAACGTTTAGGAACCCCATCTGAAAGTAGGGCTTGAATTACTTAACGTTAATTACTTATATGTGAGTGTACAAACATCTATATATGTATAAATTTGCATGCATATACATAAATTTTAAGGAAGGGAAAGGGCAAAATAGAATATTCCTCATGTGATAGTAGACTTTCTCTCTTTCCATTCTAACCCCGTCCCAGTTCTGGTTACCCTTCAAGCACTGAGCATCTCTTTCACTGGACCTCATACTGGAAACAGAAATGGTGCCTTTTTTCTCTATATACTGCCCACATTATAGCTGCAGAAGTAGGTAGTAGTGCCAGCAGATAACAACATAAGCCTGCCAAACTTACAGAACTTTCAGGTTTTCTGCCCATTGGCTGAACTCTTTCAAAGGTCAGCATGGTCCCAATTATTTCGATGTTTAAGGAGGAAAAGCAGCATCCATGAAGGATCTGAGTGTACAGTTAGAGGTCAGGATTGGAGTCTCCAACTCAACCAAAGATAGGTACCAATGGCCTGAGGAAAAGAAGTAAAGCACTACAGGAAATGACCCCTCTGCCTCCCTTCAATAATGAGCAAATGGATCTTCAATGTCCAGAGATTTGTAGACATCTGTTTCTAGTGTAAGTTAAGAAAAAGGTAGAGGTTTGGGACCATATGTATGGTCATGTGTACACCAGGGCACAGGAGTCTGATCTCTCCTGACTCTTGTTTAAAGCATAAAAGATTCTCTCTGAGTCACACCCATGCTCTTTAAGATAGGATTAAGGATATTGGCTCTGGGAGTGTTCAGATTGAGCACCAGGCCAGAAAAAAGCTGGTTTCCTTTTCAACATGAGTACTTCAGCTTGAGTACCTGAGCCAGAGAAAAGATGGTTTCCTTATTTTCATCAGTTCACACAGGCACAAGTGTACCAGAAATGAGTAGATCACAGAGGTACTTACAAAGTCAAAGAACTTGCACAACTTGATATGTTTGTTCTGGTAACTACTTTTACTTCTTCTTCCCTATACCCACTGCAAACATTGAAACAAATGTATTCATTGATTCTTATTTCCCCACCTGAAATTGCTATCTTCACACAATTATAACGTGAATTGTTCTGGAATGGGTCACTAAAATAAAACACCTAAAGATGACGTCAAGGCTGATTAAGTAAAGTGCTCCCTGAGCATGAGAACCAAGGGAGCGTACTCAGATGTTCTCACGGCTGTTTCATGCTCAATCACTAGCTTAAGCTAGTGATAAGTTGACCTTCACAATGTGTAGAAACACACACAGGTCACACTCAGACACTGTTA
>PVKC010043285.1:0-11787 GCA_004027635.1 Crocidura indochinensis | reverse complement strand
CCCCTCCTTCTCCTCCTCCCCTCCCTCTCCTCCTCTCTCCTTACCTTCTTCCCTCCTCCCCTCCCTCCCTCCTCTCTCCTCCCCCTCCCTCTTCCCCTCCATCCTTCCCTCCTCCCCTCTACTCTTCCACTCCCTTCCTCACTCACCCACTGCCCAGGTTGGCGGAGGGGTAAGGAGTTTCTGGCTATGAGGATGAAGCCTGGCTGTTCTGGCACTTGCTGGGACCCCCTTCTGGGGGTAAGGCAGTGTAATGCAGCCATCCTGCCAGGGCTCTGATGGAGTGTGGAGGCAGAGACAAGCCAGGGCAGGACAGGTGGGCAGCACAGGGTGTGTCAGGAGGAGGCAGGGACTGAGGGAAGGGCACAGGCAAGAAGGTGCCCATAGCTGGTACGAGGAGAGGCTGGGCCCAAGGGCAGGCTCGTGAGGAGCCCCCGCCCTGGTTTATCTAACGGAGTTGGTGGAGCTGGCCAGTGGATCCTTCTGGGGTTAGTCACATGAATTGCTGCTCCTGCTCCTGTGTAGGGATTGGGAGCTCTGGAATCAGTTCTGACTTTCCAGTTTGGTTCCCTCTACCTGGCACCCCACCCCCTGCCCTCCTGTCTGTCTATCCAGCCATCCACCCACCTCCCTGACCCACACCCCACCCCACTCTCGCCTCCACCCACCTCTTCCTGCTCCAAATGCCCCCTGACCACTGAGGTTCCCAGCCCAGCCCAGCCCACCCCTCATCACCCCAGCCTGTCTGTCAGCCCCTCCTTTCCACACTTCTTCTGGACCAGGTGCAGAAACAGCTTGTATCCAGTGGTCAGCACCTGGGAGCAGTAGCCTGGCCCCCTCTGGCCAACAGCCTCACCTCTTCTGCCCCTGAAACTTTCTGGGGTGTAGCTGGGAGTATGACATTGCTCTTCCTCTGAGCTCTGGGCGCCTTCCCTGAAAGCGCGATTGCACCTTTGGCCTCTCCCCTCTGCCCCCAGGTTGCAGTGAGACTCAGAGATAGGGGTCCCAGGGCCTTACTGGGTAGTGACTCACTGGTGTCCTGACCCTCATCATTGTCCGAGTGGTGACGGCGGCGACGGCGGCGTTGGCGCTGGAGGCATGCCTGGCGCTCCCGGATGATGCTGCCCGCTATGATGCTGGCACAGGAGAGGAGGAGCACAATGCCCACCATAGCGCTAGCCAACAGCACTGGCGACAGCAGTAGGCTGCGATCATAGTTCGCCACTATGTTGGAGTAGAAGAAGTTGCCAGATTGGTTATACAGGCCTGAGAGGAGAGAAGAGAGGAGAGAAAAAGAAGAAAGAGGAAGAGAGAGGAAGAGATAAAGAGAGAGAAAGAGAAAGAGAGAAAGAGAAAGAGAGGAAGAAAGAGGAAAAGAGAAAGAGAAAAAGAGAGAAGAGATCTTGAGTAGAGTGTCCTGAGGTGCTACTTCCTATATCCCTCCTCCATCCAACATTTTAGAGTGGGAAGATGTTGGGGTTGTGTGGGGAGCAGAAGTTCCTCTGGTCTCTGAATGCCCAGGAGAAGATGAAGGTGTGTGGACACCAGTGCCCTGGGGGTGAGACCCACTGACTGCTTTCCGGATGACTTGCACCTTGCAGTGCCACCTAGTTGCTTCTGTTACAGATCGGGCTGAAGCTCAGCACTGTCAGTGAACACCTACAAGGTTAGCACTTCAGTGGCAGTGATCAAGCCCAGCCCAGGCTTCCTGCAGCACATTCTAAGGCACAGTCCCCTGTTGAAAGGCGGGTTGTGTGTTCCACTATCCCCAGAGAGGGAGAGGGATTCCCATGCCCTCTGTCTGGGTAGGACAAGAACAGGTCTGGCAGCAATTGCAATGCAGGAACTAATCCACACACAGTTGGGAAGGTATAGCAGGCCAGAAACCAACACCGCAAGCTGTTCACCCATAAGCCAGTTGCTCCACCATATGGAACTACCGAACCAAATGGCAACTCCTCCTCCAGACCTCCTGAGTAGCATTTATTGGGATAAACAAAGCCCACCCCCAAGGGGAAGGGCAAAAGTGAGATGAGGAGGCACTGGGAAACATCCTTTTAACAAGAAAACCAAAGGAACGAATTTAGAGACATCTAATTAGAAGGCAAAATGAGGACCAAGCCAACGGCCTCTACCAACAGTCCCCTACCCAGAGTAGCCCTACGTGGTGCACCAGCACCTTGGGGTCTCTGCCTCATAAAAAAGGAGCTAAAAAAGTTCTCGAATGCCTGATAGTAACAACCCAAACAAAAGGGGTGGAGGAATGAGAGAAAGCTAGCAGTTACCCAGCAAACTTTGGTGCTACCAGAGCTGTAGGACAGCTGCAGAAGCCCAGAAAGAAAACAGGGTTGGATGTGTGTGTGTGTCCAGCACTCAGTGCCTAGTTGCCAGCCCTGCAAGTTGAAGATTCCCCCACTCCATGGTCATCATGGCAGGTGAGAACTCTCCTGCCAGTGCAGTTTTAGTGCCAGGTTCAAGAACAGCCAGGCATGGAGCCAGCTGGCTCAGGCACCCACCTGCAGGCTGACTGGGAAATCACCATCCAGTTACTGCAGCCTGGCAGAGGCAGGCACTATTTTACATTTTGAGGGAAACTCCCAATTCCCCAAGGTAGAACCCCTATTAGCACAGAGAAAAATAGGACAGTTGCAAAACTGTCTTTCTCCCCTATGTACTAGTCCCACAAAGACAGAGTAACAAGCAAACTTGCCTCCAGAGAGCATTCTCCCCAGGGGCCCATAAGCTAGAGGAAATGGTATCTCTCAGGTATGGGCCCTGCCCTGTGATATCTGGGACCCTCTGCCGCACAAGTGGCTCCTGAACACTCACTGTGGGTGACACAAACACCTAGCACTTTCCATGACTCTTTTATCTTCTTTAATTCTTTTTTAAACTTGCTTAAGAGGACCTTCAGTTCATAGATGGGGAGCCAGAGCTGCAGGAGGTGAAGTCACTTCCTGGTTAAAGTCACATGGTTACACAATTCTGGTTACATGAACTATGGAGAGTGACCCAGAGCAGGGGCTATTGATGCCCTGAGTTCTTGGCCAATGGCTAGTGTGTGGTTACTGTGAGCTTGGTGCTGGGAGACTTGGATTTCTCAGATCTTTTATTCCTTAAAATGATGTGTCAGAACACTTGGTTCATTCAGTTTGAAAGTGTCTCAGCAGCTTAGCATGCAGGGAATATCCAAAATTCCAGAGGGGTGGCCTGGGCATGGCCCATGGGGAAAAGGACCTGACAGGGTGGGGGCAGTGAGCATGGACAAGGCTGTCTCAGTGTCTGATGTTGTTAGGGTTGTGAGCAATTTTTTTCTCCTTTTCCTTGTCTTGTCTTTCTTTCTCTTTGTGATGTTGAGGATCAAACCCAGATTTCAGGGAAGAGCCCAGTACTTTGGGGGTTGAGGGAGACTGGGGATATCACATAGATGGCAACTAAACACTGGGATTATGTGGTGAAGAAAAACTGATTGGTGTACTGGATTATTCCTATACTGGGAATGTATCTTTGAAAAATTAGCTAATATGACATGAGGAACCTGGCACCTTTAGGAACTAAAGCACTATGAGTGGGCAGATTATGTTGGAAAGGATAACTGGATTGTGAATATATCCACATATTCATCAATATTCTATAAATTCATTTAACCAACAAATCATTTATCATCTTAGCATTTATTGACATAGACATCTACTCCACATTTATCCATTCACGTATTCATTCATCTAGTTATCCTTCTCTTGAAAGGTTTGAAAGAATTCATTCGTGAATCCATCTGGGCCTGGGTTTTTGTTTTTAGGCAAACTTTTGAGTAGGGTTTTAATTTCTTCAATAGTGATGGGGGTGTTTAGATATGCTACATCCTCTTTATTCAACCATGAAAGATTATATGAGTTTAAGAATTTATCCATTTCTTCCAGGTTCTCATATTTAGTGGCATAGAGTTTCTCAAAGTAGTCTCTGAATACTTTTTGAATCTCCGCAGTATCTGTAGTGATCTCCCCCTTTTCATTCCAAATACAGGTTATCAAGCTTATATCCCTCTCTTTCTTTGTGAGCTTTGCCAACTGTCTATCAATCTTGTTTATTTTTTCAAAGAACCAACTTCTGCTTTTATTGCTCTTTTGGATTGTTTTTTGGGTTTCGACTTCATTGATTTCTGCTCTTCGCTTTGTTATTTCCTTCTGTCTCCCTATTTTTGGCTCCTTTTGTTGATCATTTTCTAATTTTATAAGCTGCATCATTAAGCTATTCATGTGTGCTCCTTCTTTGACTTCCTGATGTGTGCTTGCAAAGCTATAAATTTTCCTCTCAGTATTGCTTTTGCTGTATCCCATAGGTTCTGATAGTTAGTTATCCTTCTGCTCCAATTAATTCACTCAACCATCCACATGTTCATTCATGCACATATCCATCTTCCACTCATCTATATATCCATCATCAAGTGATCCATATGCTCCTCCTATTTTCTAACTCACCCATTCATATATTCATTCAGTTATTCATAAAGATATTCAACTAGTCCAATTCACTCAATCAAGTTACCTGTCCATCCATCCATATAATCACCCCTTCGTCTAATCTAGCCCATCTCTTTCAATTTTCCATCCAACTTACACATTTATTCATCCATCCATCCATCTATTCAATCATCCATCCACTCCTCCAATTCATCTATCCACCAACTTATCCATCCACACATCTTCTATCCGTACCAAAATGTTCATGTAATCAATTCCATTTCTCTAGTTCATCCACAAATTTACCAACTGCATCCATCTACTCAATCATCCATTTACTCTTTTCATCCATCCATCCATCCATCCATTCATCCATCCACTCATTTCCTATCCTTTGCCAGTACTTACCAAGTGCCTATCCCAAGCTTGGATATATTACTGAACATTGGCATCATGACTCAGACTGTGAAAAACCTCTAATACTGTAGAAAACCGGAAGTTCCACAGAGTTGTTTCAGCTGAGAGGGACAAATTTTGGTACATCAGAGAGCTCCCTGCTATCACTAATGCAAAGTCAATCCATTTGTATTTTATGTATGAGGGTTAATTGGAGAGAGCACCTCTGCTCACCCACTGCACTGAAATGTAACAGGAAATTTTTAAATGACCTCCCTTATGCCATTTGTGATTCTATAAATATGAGATGAAAGTAATTTATTCCACTATTAGGATAGTTTCTGCCACTTAAATAAATCTATGAAAATTAACTCACATTTTCTCTACACATCCCAATTCCCTGAGTTTGCTGCATTATCATCATCCACTAAGGGTTTATCTTTGGTTTCATGAACAATTTATTAATTGGCTGGAAAGCTTACCGAGAGCTTACTGAGATGGTTTTGCAAACCATTTTCTGCTATTTCTTCAGAGCAACTGGTGAATTGGCTGACTGCAACATCAACCATGGCAGAATGAGGTTTTCCACCTGCTAGATGAGGTTGGAGCAGTGGGATTAGGTTGAGTAGCAGATGCCTTGGGGCTGGCTTGACTCACTCATCACTACGGGAATTAACTCCTACATCTTGGCTTAAAACCACAACTCAGGAATAAGGGCCAATATGAACATCACAGCAAGTTCATGTGTAATTGATAAATAAAAATGTTAAATTCACAAGACTTGAAAATTGCTTTCAGTAATTCTACCATAAACGGAACCAGCCCAGGGCTGTGTTTCTTGTGGTAGTGAAACCTCCTTCCCTAATTTCTCTTTTCCTTGAGTGCTGCTTTTTGGCCTTAGGGCTCAGAACCCACATTGAGGGAAGAGGCCAAGGAATTAGCTTGAGTGTAGAGCTCAGGTTTTGTACCTTCACAGCCCTAAATGCCATCCCCAGTGCTGCAGGCCTATCTCCCAGCACCACTGTGCCATATTAGATGCCCTCCTGCCCCACTGATCTACTAGGCTTGCACTGGTAGAAGTGTCCCAGACCCCTGAGCACTGCTGGGGAAGCCTCCTCATCAAGTACAAGGGGTGTCTTTGTAGCTAGAGTCTGGAACTTCTAGGAGTAGATATCCCATGATAGGACTTTTTCTCTGGGTCACACCCAGCTATCTGGGGTTATTCCTGGTTCTGCACTCAGAAATCACTCCTGGTGTTCAGGGAACCATATGGAATGCCTGGGGGTTTGAACCTGGGTTGGCTGATGCAAGGCAAATGCCTTACTTGCTGTACTATCACTCTGGCTCCAGATAAGATTTGTTTAATCGTCATTATTATTGTTATTAGAATTAGTTTTGGAACCATATTCAGCAGAACCCTGGATTTATACCTGGTTCTGCACTCAGGGATCATTCTTAGGGTGGCTCAAAGAATCAAACCTGGGTTGGTTGCTCATCAGAATCTGTCCCTTTAAAAGGAGAGCTTATTTTACCCCTCTGCTCTCTTCTAGGTAAGGAAAAGGAGAAGGGAGAGTGAATAAGGGAGAGGGGAGAGAAAGAAAAAAGAAAGGAGGAGAGAGGAGAGAGCAGAGAGAGAGGGAGAAGGGAAGGGGGAGGGTATAAGGAAAAGAAAATCAAAGGGGAGGGGAGAGGAGAAGGGGGATTGGCAAAAAGGAAAGGAGAAATAAGGGGAGAGGAGCAAGAGGGGAGAGAGCAGAAGAACATAAAACCAGATGCCTCACATGCTGAAGCCCTGCACCAACACCCCTCAAAAAAAAAAAAACCCAAACACTAACTCGCCACTCTTCTCCCCAAGAAAAAACACTCTGCATCTTTCTCTATTAAATTAAAAAATAAACAAAATAATTTAAAACTAAAAATAGCTCTAGTTTCAGAAAGAGCATATCAGGAATGCAAGGATGGTTTAAGATCAAGGCAGCACTGAACATTGGGCCAAATAGATAGTCCAGCACATAGGCCTTGAATATGGCTGACCCAGGATTGATTGCTGGCATCCCATATGGTCCACTGAGTGAGTCCACCAGTATTAAACCTTGAGTACAGCCAGATGTGGTCCCAAAGCAAAGTACATTGCCCCACAATTAGAAGCATCCCTGGGAACAAGAGATGGTGCCACTGGACCAAAATGAAACCTAGAGGTCTAAAGACTCAGCATCTCTCCAAACCATGAATGTGGGAATAATTTTTCAGTGTGGGTTCCTCAAACATAACTAAAAACATGGGGTATTTGTGTACCAGCCCTTTCTCTTCCTACCCACCTGTCAAGATTATTTTTTGACAGCAAGCTGTCTTGGGAGCCCACTTTGACCCAGGCCCAAACTTATTCTCCTGAGCATGAAACAGTGTTGGTGTCCTGAGAAGAAGGCAGCTGCTTCTGGACCACATTCCAGGAGGGGAGGAGAGCACTTCTGCCCTTGCACTCCATACCTGCTCATTGCTCAGCCACAGTCATTTCTGGGCTCACTCCTGGCACTGCTTCTCATTCTCTAAGACTCTGCCCTTTACTCTGGGACCTGGGCACCAAATCTCTGCTATAAGCAGTTTAGACAACAGGTGCACAATGATGATCCAACTTAAATCTTGAGACTATCCCCTGGACACAAGGAATGGCCATTGAAAGGCAGAACAATGAGGTTTTAAGAGGAAAATATATATATATTTTTAATAAGGCTGGCTTCTGGCAAAGCTCAACCACGAGTCCTGGGCTGTTGGGGTTGGATCATGCAGAGCTGAGATTGAACTCAGGGGATTCATACATTTTAGGCAGGCATTCTACCATTTGGGCTATTTTCCTACTTCTTATTTATTTCTTGAGCCACATCTGACAATGTTCAGAGGTTATTACTAGCTCTGTGCTAAGGAATCACTCTTTGCGATACTTGGGAAGCCATATGGGGTGCCAGGAACTGAACCCAGGCCAGTTACAAGTAAAGCAAAGTACCCTTCTTGCTGTCCTATCTTTTCCATCTGCTATCTCTTCACTTCTAAAACTTCTATTTCTTCCCCTCCTTTGTGGCCACTCTCAGCCTGGTGCTTGAGGGGGCACTATGTGGTACTAGGAACTGAATTCCAGGCTTCCAATTGCAACATGTGAATCCTGTCCCATCTCCAGTCTGGTATCCGTCTGACAAGGATACAAAGATACTAACTATAACTATCTGAGAAGCTGGACTGTCCTGAACATCTGCAGGAGGGGTTTGGGCTTTGAGGTCAAAGGGGAACCACATAAAGATTCAGGACTGAGAGGTGACCAGAAGCCAGGTTAGGGCAGGAGCAGGGAGGTTTGAGAGATTTACAAAATACTCTCATTGTTGGCAATTGGCCTCAGAACTCTGACTATTGCTTCCCAGAGGCACCTCTCCATACATGTCCCAGCACTTTATGAGTAGATCTCGGTGCTCACTAGGGTTCTTATTTGCACCTTTGTGGACTCCCCAATTTTCCTCTCATGCTAATAGGTTTGTTATTTGTGGGTTTGTTATGTGTTAGGAACATAGTAATACCTTCAATTAGACCAGTTCAATGTCAAAACATGCCAACAGAATATAGACTATGTCTAGGATGATACAAAAAGACGAATTTTGATAACTAGGTCTGTGTTCAGCAAGGGGATCTTACCAGCTTCTTATCAAGTTATTACAATTAGTGAAAACCCTCGAAAGATTCCTTTTTTATTCAGAAAATGGACAGGCAAAGGGTGAGAGTGTTCCAGGCCATCCCTGGACCCTAGTGATCTGTGTTTCAGTATTAGCCAGGATTGGTGCATCTCAACCTGCAACACTTTCACAGTTGGAGCATAGTTTTTGGCTTCTGAGCTAAATTTGGAACAGGGTACTTCCTGTTAGATTATATGTGTAACCTTTGAGTCTAATTGAAGCTGGTGGTAAGCAATGGGAAACATCATGTGGACCTTTTCTATCCTGAACGTTTTAATAGCTTTCCAACCCTTTGGTTTTTGCAATAAGATCACACAGGTAGAGGTATAGCTCATCTTCCTGCATGTCAACTGCATTCCATGGCTGGAAAAATGGTCTAAGACCCAGCAGGAGTAAGAGGGCCAGGTTGGCAAATGCAGGGTAAGCCCGATGCTCGACTTCAGCTCCCGTGGTGATGAGTTCATTGACTTTATTTAATGCTCAATCTAATTTCTGTTTTAATTTAAAGAGCACGTGCTTCTGCACATACAAATTCAGTTATAACTACTTGCCGCCTGGGAATTTGACAGTTGTGTTGTTTTAGATAATTGGATTTTCTGCATGGTAGCCTTGCCGGGGCTCCAGGCTGGCATGGCTGTAATGGGCCATTGTGGTTTTTTTTTTTTTTTTTTAACCAGGAGAACCTGGGAGCCAGGCCAGCACACTTGATTCTTGCACAAACACAACAGTCTTTAAATTATTCGGGTCATTGTCAATATTTTAAAGTGTTGGAGGTGCCGTTTTTATTTGGTTTTATTTTGGAGCCACACCAGGCAATGCCCAGAGGTGAACCCTAGCCATGAACTCAGAAATTACTCCTGGCAATGCTCAGGGGACCATATGGAATGCTGGAGATCAAATCTGGGTCAGCTGCATGCAAGGCAAGAACCCTGTCCATCCCAGAGGTACCTTTTTATCGTAAAGACAGTATGATATTTCAGAAAGAGTTTAACTTATTTCCTGGGCTATTCTTGACATTTCCTTTGGTGTGAAAACATGAGATTCAATAAGAGACAAAATCTCTTGAACAAGAAGGGCATCTCATTTACGAGGTTGGTAAAACCTTTAGATTAGCTTGTAGGTTGCTCAAATTTGACTCTGAAGCTCAGCGCTAAAACTTTTTAGCTTTTAAGATATATATATATATATATATATATATATATATATATATATATATATATATATATTCTGTAGCCTCCAGGTTTGTATGATTTAATGGTATTGTCTGTACTTAAATATGCATGGAAATGTTATGTAAGAGTAATACTTTATATGTAAAAATTAATATGATTGATTCATCCCAAGATCTTGTTTTCAAGTCAAAAGGCAATAGATCTAAAAAGGGAGACTATTTTTTGCAATCACATATGCAACAAAAGATGTGGATTCAGAATCTATAACAAATTCCTCAAAATTAATATGAAAACAAATCTCAAAGAGGAAGTCAAGTCCAAAGACTTGAACAATTGTCTTACAAATAGGTGAGAGTGTTAACTCCATTAATTTATCAGAGAAATTTAAATGGAAATTCCCAGAATGGCTAAAATGAAAAACACCAGATGAAAGCAACTGTCAGATTTGGGGACAGTCAGAATTCTTGGACTGGAGAGATGGTACAACCGGTAGGGTACTTGCCTTACACATGCTTGAACTGGGTTCAAACTTGGTTATTCCATATGATCCCTGAGCCCTACCCACTAGGTGTGATTTCTAAGCACAGACCAAGAGAAAGTCCTGAGCAGGTTTGGGCCCACGACCAAAACAAACAAACAAAACCAAAACAGATACAGGATCCAAATAGATAGAGCCCGGTCTCCTCATGTACCCTGAACTATAAAGATAGGCAAGAAACATAAGGGAAGGGCCAGAGAGGTAGTATAGTTGTTAGGGCACTTACCTTACTAATGGCTCATCCAGGTAGTATCTCTACACCTATATAGTCCCCAGAGCCTTGCCATGAGTGACTCCTGAGTGCAGAGCTAGCAGTAATCCCTGAGCACCACCAGAAGTGGCCTCAAAACAGGACTCAGAGATAGAACCCAGAGGGGGTACAAAGTATGTACAGATGCATATATAGATTGTGTGCTGTGTATAGAATGTGTGCTGTGTGTAGTGTGCAGTGTGTAGTGTTTACTGTGTGTACAGAATATGTGCTGTGTGCACAAAGCATGCTGTGTGTAGACTGTACTGTGAATTGAGTTTGCTACGTGTAGAGTGCGTGTTGTGTACAGAGTGTGTGCTGTGTGGACAGTGTGTAAAATGTGCTGTGGACAGTGTGTGCTGTGTTTACAGAGTGTAAAAATTAGCTACGTGTACAGTGTGTTCTGTATGTCCAGAGTAGTGTACTATGTATACAGAGTGTGTAGAATGTGTGTTGTAAGAGTGTGTGCTGTGTCTAGTAGAGTCTCACCAGATTTATTATAATGGGTGTGGGATTGGGGAGTGGCCCTGGGTCCTGAAGCACCACAGGGGGCCCCTCTACAGGAGAGAAGACTCCTTTATGGTGACAGAAACTAAGATAGTGTCTGTTGTGGGCCTGGCGGTGACTAGGGAGGGACTTGGAGCAAGGCGGTGTTTTCTTCATGTGAGAGTGCTCCTAGTTGTGAGGCCCATAGAGCACCATGCTATGACTGCCATCCCTGTGTGTTTGTCACACACAGTGAGGGTTCTGTCACCAGCTCCCCGGGATAGGAGAGTGGTACCATGTTGTGTAATTCATATCTGACAAATTCATTGGTGTAACCACTTTTGCTGTGGTGGGCTTTGAGCTGGTGATCCATAGTTCCATGGCCAGCTCAAGAATCTCTAAAGCTCTAAGCAAACTAAATATCCCTCCAGGTCCTGTGAAGGAAGAGCCTGGGCTCTTTCCTAGCTGTTCAGAGACCCTCAAGGGATCCTGGGGCAGAGAGGGACTATAATGGATAGTGCGGGGGATAAATAGTGGGGGGCTGGATCTGAGAGAGGCCTCAGAGGACCATCCTGGAACACCCCTTGTCATTAAGTTAGCTTATTTTGGGGCCACACCTGGTGGTGCATAGGGATCACTCCTAGCAGTGCTTGGGGGACTGGATGGGGTGCTGGGGATTGAATTTATGTTGACCATGAGCAAGACAAGCACCCTATCTGCTGTACTAAGAATCTAGATCACCCTTTATTGTTTTAAAGTCAGAACTTGGGTG
>PVKC010043284.1:0-11692 GCA_004027635.1 Crocidura indochinensis | reverse complement strand
AACCAGGCCAGATGTTCATTGCTTGAACAGGAGCAGGAGCAAGAGATACTGTAATTTTGTGATGCTGGGGCCCTGAGATGCCAGAGCCTTTACACTCAGTGATGCTGGGGAAGTATCCCTAGTACTTAATTATTTTTAATGCTAGTTTGGCATGTTTAGTTCTATTTGGCTGCTACTTCATATATAATATTTAAATATATTTATATATAAATATATAAAGATATATATCTTTCTCTAGCTCCCCTTGCATTTCTTGGAGTTTTTCCTGTTCCCAATGGTTTATGCTTTGAAGAGATGAATATCAATCATTTTAATGGACTTTTAAGAGACTCCAAATTACTTACATGTGTATAGTCTACTACTTGTACCTAGAAGTTAATATGAATGCTGTATTTTTTTATCTCTTTTTTTACATATACTTCAGTTGCTAAATAGACTTGTTTTCATGTTTCTTCCAAAGACTGCAGTATTTCCATACCTACAATCCCTCATCCTTTAATAGGGTAATTAAGACTAAAAGGAGCTAATAAAATAGAGACCCCTGGTCTACTATCAAAACACAGAAAATTCCAGGAGTCAAGGATAGCTCAATGGTAGAGCTTTTGTCTTGCTTGAAGCAGGTCTTAAATTTAATCCCCGAAGAAAAAAAAAACAATAAAAATTGAATTTTTATGTAAAAAAAATCCCATCACACTTAGCTCTCATGAATTTTTTTTATTTTTCCTCTTAATAGTCACTGTTAATATATTTAAAATTTTCTAGATCTTGACCTTATTGTACTATATAAAGTCTAATATATAGTATAACATTATATATATATCATATGTAATATAGTATGATTATATGTAGTGTGCCACTATATAGCTTCTACAATATAAAATACGGTAAATTCCATGATAGAAAAAATATCCATCTTTAAAATTTCTTCTAGTAGAGGCAGAAGAGTCAGACCTAGAAAACAGCAGGACAAGAAAATAAACCCCATGCTGAGGCTAACTGTTCTAAGTATTCTGAGAGTTCTTCTAAGAAATAAGGGGGTACAAGAAATTGACAAAGTGAGAATTAGCATCAGAAAACCTGTGAGCACAAGAAACATGATTAAAAGAGTGTTTCTAGATTTGGATTCTGAAGCAGGAGTACAGAATAATGATGCTGTAATCTGAGTGAGAACTAGAACTTGAAAGACTCAATACTTAAAAGGCTCAACTTGAAAGTTTCAGGGAGACTGAAGCTCTTCTCATAACTAGATTACAGAGAATTGGTGACTGAGTGGAAAGACTGAGGCTGGAAGCACGAGAAGAAGCAGAAAATGCTGTGATCTGTGCTAAAGAGCATGGACAAGTGACAACAGAACTCTAGAACTGGTAAATAATGCTGTAATTCAAACAAACACTTCTGTGTGCTGCAAAAACACTAAAGTCCACAAATGAGTGATATTATCTATGGAAAACTTAGCTAAAAATACCTGTATTTATGCAGAATCACTATATGATGTAAAAATGATGTTTCAAAGTGATTTTATTCAAGAAATGTCAGTATAATAGTCCATAAATTTCAGACCTATGCTATTAAAAATCAATATCTGCTTAGTCCAATATTATATTCACATCTAAAAATTTTTAGTAAATTTTCCATCTTTTTTTAAAAAAAAGTTTAATTGCTTTACTTTAGCACGGTGGTTACAAATTGTTCATTGTTCGGTTTACTTCATACAATGTAGAACATCCTTCTCCAGTGTACCCTTTCCCCCTTTCTCTGACTCATTTCCCTCAGCATGATAGTCTTCGTGTCTATCCAAGTATAGGCAAACTTCATGACTTCATTTTTCCTACAGATGCATAGTATTCTATTGTGTTATATGTATCACAATTTCTCTAGCCATTCATCTGTTGTCAAGTACTTGAGCTATTTTCAGATTCTGGCTGTTATAACTAGTGCTGCAATGAACATAGAAGTGCAGAGTGCATTTTTGTGTTGTGTTTTTGTGTTCCTGGGGTATGGAAGCTCAATTTCTAGCTTTTTGAGGCATGTCCATATTGTTTTCTAAAAAAGACTGGACCAGTCTGCATTCCCATCAGCAGTGAATGAGAGTCCCTTTTTCTTTGTACCCATTCCATCATTGGTTGTACTTGTTTTATCGTGATGGTGTGCTACTCTCTGGGGTATGAGCTGACATTTCATTGTTGTTTTAATTTGCTTCTCCCTGTCCCTGATGATTAGTGATGAGGAGCATTTTTTCAAGTGCCTTTGTCCATCTATATTTCTTCTTTGATTAAATGTTTTCTTTTCTCCCCCCCCCCCGCCCCTGTCATCTTCTCTTGTTTCTTTTCTATCATTTTTCTTTCTTTTCCTCTTTTTTTTTTACCATTCTTTCTTTTCAAGTAAACTTTTGTACAACCTTTACTGAAGGGGGATATTAGGGTTTTCTTTTCTCTGGCTATTTTAAGTACTTATTTTACTAATTATATGATTTGGAAATGTTTTGTTAGCCTATTTGGTATGGTAATTTTGAGTCCTTGAAATCTGTGCAGATACCTTGCACAAGTGACCAGGAAGATCTCAAGTTTAATTTATTTCTTATTCATTCTTCACATTTCTTTTTTCCTTTCCCATCTAGTACTCCTATCATTCAGTAACTATATCACATGTATCTACAAAGAAGCAAATGGTAATGATTTGACTATTTCTCTAAAATTTGATAAAAAAATATTTAAAATCGGTGAAAATAATTTTTTTTTGTGGTTTTTGGGTCACACCCAGCAGTGCTCAGGGGTTACTCCTGGCTCCATGCTCAGAAATTGCTCCTGGCAGGCACGGGGGACCATATGGGACACCGGGATTCGAACCGATGACCTTTTGCATGAAAGGCAAACGCCTTACCTCCATGCTATCTCCCGGGCCCCTCATCGACTTTTGTGGCATTCTTCTGTTCTTTATGCACAGATAATTGTACTTTTATTGATTCAATTATAAACTATTTCAGACTATTTTGGAGAATAATCTTTGTAAAGTTAAATTTTAAAATCAACAATAAAAAGCAAACAGAAAAAATAAAATCCATAAAATATAAATATTGAAAAAAATTTTGGGTATTTGGGTCACACCCAATGACACTCAGGGGTTACTCCTGGCTATGCACTCAGAAATCACTAACTGGCTTGGGGGACCATATGGGATGCTAGAGGAATCGAACCACCATCGTCCTAGGTTAGTGGGGGCAAGGCAGATGTCTTACCCCTTGTGCCACCGCTTCGGCCCTAAATATTGAATTTTCTATAATCATGTCATAATATATCAGTGGGATGTCATATTTATAATGTCATATTTTGTCTTTACTTGTGCATTTCTCAGCATATGAAAAATATCTATTTGTTTGTTTCGGGGCCATAACTGCTAGTGCTCATGACCTTTATCTAGCTCTGTGCTCCAGGCACCAATATAGTTCTATGACCAAAACAAAGTTGGACCTATGCTGAAGGTTAGTTGATAAGATTTTTCAAATTCTGGTTGGGGTTATTTTTCCAGAAAGCCAGAGCACTCCAGAATAAACTGCAGGTAAAGGGCAGTACCCTGGAATAGAGGTGACGGACTCTGGGACAACATAATGTAGCCCAGAGAATCTACTCTTACAATCTCGACCTGTAAATGGGAGGGAATCAGAGGCATCACTCTGGTCAAGGACATCCAGGCATGAGAGAGATTGTAGCACACTCTGTATTGGTTTTGTATTCTTTCCTCTTTTTAAGGGGTCTTGTAGGTAGGAAATAGGCAGCAATGTAAAGGATCTGATATTCAATCCCTTGGGCAGTTTTATGCTGGAGACAAAACACTGGGCTCCTCCAAGCAAAGCATTTGCTGGAGCCCTTTGAACCAGTTACTACCTGTTTCTTAGGAACAAGCATTCAGAAAGTCTTTTTTAGAAAAATGACTTTAAGAGCCCCCTAGAATATATCATCCCATTGTTGAGAACCTAGACAATGCCTTGATAGAGGTAGATATTAGTGTCTTCACAACAAAACCACATTTCCATGGGAGTCTCTAATGGGACTCCAAGCACCTGTAGCCCTGAAATCTGTTTCAAGGACTGTAGAAATTCTGGGGAAATGTTCCCTGACTCTGACAAGGACATAAATATTCTGGTATCTCCTCTAAATATCACCCTATGATAGGGGAATGTCTACTTTGAGGCGAGTTTCATCACACTCATCAGTGTGTCTATAAAGTAGAACCTGCTAACATACAGCATGGAGGCGAGGTTGTACCTGGCCACATACCTACAAACTGTCTTCATCATCATCGACCCACAGACAACCCCCCAAGAATACAGGATATTGTGTGGGACATATGATTGGCATCCGGGGAGGGACATTTCCCAGCTATGGAGGGGTGTGCAGCAAGTCTCTGAGAAGGACATACACTGAAGTTCCATGCAGGGCATCCTTCCCCATCGAATGCTCCTCACATCCTCACTTTGCACATTTCCAGGGGCATTGCTTACTCCCTCTCATCTTTGGGACCCAGGTTAAATGGTTTTCCAGTGTTTCTTCCTAACACCTCTAGTCAATATTTCATCTTGGAGCTATGGATTGTTTTGGAAAGGGTATCATTATTCATGTTCTTTCCAGAAAAACCAATGAAACAGACTCTCAGAGCCACCCACATACATTCAGAGACAACTCCATGCCCACCTCTGGTTTATGATTTCTTGTTAATCAGTCACACCTTCTGCTTCTGGGGGCCTCTGAACCCTTAACTGTCTTCATGCAAAGGCTCTATACCATTGACAGGGGCAAAGAGGTGCTTTACATCTTCCTAAAAACTGAAATTCCCTCTACTTGGTTGGAAGAGATGAGGGAACTCCAGGTGTCTGCTCCCCAGGAGTGCGAGGAGGCAGCAGGCATCTCTATGACCTGTGTCACAGCTCACCCATCTCTTCCCTGATCCCAACACTCCAAGTTTCAGAAAAAACAGTAGAGTTAACAAGAACATTGCTTTATTAGTTGGGTTATTCCTCGTTTGGGGCTATACAGCAACAGAAAGTGATTTCAAATGCTTTTCTTTTCTTTTTTTTTTTTAATTTGCTTTTATTTTAATTATTTTACACATATGTATATTGGTTTTTGGACCACACCTGGTGAAGCTCAGAGGTTATTCATGGCTATGTGCTCAAAAATCGTTTCTGGCTTGGAGGACCATGTGGGATACTAGGGAATCGAACCAGGTCTGTCCTGGGTCAACAAATGCCCTACCACTGTGCTATGGCTCTGGCCCCTTGAATGCTTTTCTTCTTAGAAAAGCATTGGCTGGGAGGATACTGTGCTAGGGTGTTTATCAGCTTACTCCTTGTTCTGTGTTCAATTCTAGTTCAGTTTTGTGGGGAGGAGGTCACACCCAGCAGTGCTCAGGGGTCACTACTGGCTCTGTGCTCAGAAATCGCTCCTGGCTGGCTCGGGGGACTATATGGGATTCAGGGATTTGAACCACCATCCATCCTGAATCAGCTGTATGCAAGGCCAACACCCTACTGCTGTGCTATCTCTCTGGCCCTCTTGTTCAGTTTTTGTTCTTTTCAGTTCGTGTTTGGGGAACAATATTGAATGTCAAGAATTAGACTGATTTTGGAACCCTGTGGGTTTATGCTTTTAGCATTGCATTCAAATTCCTTATATTTTGATTGTAGATAATGTCATAGAAGTAATGCAAGTACATGTCTAAATTTTGAGTACTCTATAGTTAAAACGAAAATTTTTCTTAAGATGTTTAAGTGGTCAAAATGAGGAATGAGCAGATTCTCTGTGAATGAAACATTTTGCTATGCTCATTTTTACCAATTTTCCATGACTAGAGAAACTGTGCATGCTTTCTGATTACTTATCAAGTATGTTTAGAAGGGATGGGAATGACCACTGAAAGTCTGTTTTAGACAGAGTGATCTGACAAACACTCTAGGCTACGAAAGCTAAAGATACTCCTGTTTTGTCTTTACTTCACACATCAGTGTATTGCATCAAACTTTGATCTTGATTCTCTTCAGTTGGCTATGACAAGGGATCCCTTCTTTGTACTGAGACGAGCTCTCAATTATTCTAGGATTTTATGTGCAACAGTATAAAGGTTATATCAGGTAGTGTTAATTTTTCCCAGTTAAGTTGCAAGTGGACACAGCCATGCATACTTCAAATGTATAGTGTGAGGATTTTATTACAATTGCATCTGGAAACTGTACCAGATCAAGTTAAAATAGTAATTACTTGCTACCTTGTGTGTGCATTTGTGTGTGGTGGAAACAAAGCCATCTTTACAAAGTGTAGGTATATAAAATAGCATTATTAATGATATGCACCATGTTGTAGTTCTGATTTCTAGAATATATTCCATTTGTAGCTAAAATTTTAAATCACTAAACCAAATCTCTTCCTTTGTCCTACCCTTCAGTTTCAGGCAACAGTTGATGTGCTTGGCTTTTCTCTCTTTTTCAGTTTTTCTTTTTCAAAGAAAATGGAATATACTAATTTTTTCCTAAAATTTGTTCTCAGAATTTTTTTTTTTTGGTCCATACCCAGAAGTGCTCAGGAGTTACTTCTGGCTCTGCACTCAGAAATTGTTCAAGGCAGTTTCAGAGACAATATGGAATCAAAACCAGGTCAGCCATGTTCAAGACAAATGCCATACCTACTGTGTTATCACTCTGGCCCTGTGTTCTTAGAATTTTTTTAAATGTTGTAATGTATTATTGACACTAGAGTGATGGTATACTGTGGAAGAATTATGTTTATCTTGCACAGACCTGACCCAGTTAACCCTGGCACATCATGTGGTCCCTTGAGAATTGCCAGAAAGTGATCCCTGAATGCAGAGAGGAATAATTCCTGAACACAGTAATGTGTGGGCTCCAAGCAAGAATATACTGAATATAATTAATTTTAAAATACATTTTCTTAAAGATGAGTTATCAAGTAAAAATGTTCTTTTAAAGAAAAATAGCAATGTGGAATTGACCGAAATAATGAACTAAGCTTACAATGCTAAGAAGTCTGTGGTCAGGGCCTGGAGAGATAGCACAGCGGCGTTTGCCTTGCAAGCAGACGATCCAGGACCAAAGGTGGTTGGTTCGAATCCCGGTGTCCCATATGGTCCCCCGTGCCTGCCAGGAGCTATTTCTGAGCAGACAGCCAGGAGTATCCCCTGAGCACCGCCGGGTGTGGCCCAAAAAGACAAACAAACAAACAACAACAAAAAAGAAGTCTGTGTCATTTCTTTCAAGATATTTCAAACATCATCAAAACAAAATAATGGAAGCAGCATCCTTTTCAAAGGATGCTCAACCAGCAAACTGTTTATCCACACATCTTCAACTCCTCAGGTAGGCCCAGTTCTTTGGTCATGATCATTGGTAGTGGTATTTGCTTGATTCAGTACTTTTGTTTCTTCGTGTGAAACACTTAGGTGAAACAAAGCAATATTTCTATTTTCTCTTTATGACTAAGTTGACTTCAAATGTTCCCTCATGTTCTTCCTATTTTGCTGCAAAGGATAAACATTTACATTTTTAGTAGCTGAATAGTATTCCATTGTATATCTCTGATATATTTCCAATCATTGATCAATTTTGAATGGCTATGTCAGTTTCAACATCAATGCTTGCCAAAAATGCTAAAAGAAATATCATGTTTAATACATATATAACTTTTAAGGTTTTATTTGGTGGGGGGGGGCTACACCCGGTGATGCTCAGGTGTTACTTCTGGCTATGCACTCAGAAATCGCTCCTGGCTTGGCAGACCATATGGGACTCCGGGAATTGAACCAAGGTTTGTCCTGGATCAGCCACGTACAAGGCAAATGACCTACCTCTGTGCTATTGCTCAGGTCCCTAATATATATATAATTTTAAGGTAATTTTGTATATTATTTGTACAGCTATCCCAAAATTCTTCAATTTTCCATAGCCCTTTTTTTTATTATTATTATTGTTTTTTGGGCCATACTCAACAGCACTCAGGTATTACTCCTGGCTTTGTGCTCAGAAATTGCTCCTGGCAGGCTCAGGGAACTATATGGGATGCCAGGAATTGAACACGGGTCCGTCCTAGGTTGGCCACATGCAAAGCAAATGCCCTACTGCTGTGATATCACTCAGCCCTTCCATAGCCATTCTTTTTATTTTTTTAAAGTTTTAAAACATACAAATTAAAAAGTTAAAGACAACTATTTGTATACCATTCATAGCCATTCTTACATGTGTTTAATGGGGCTTAATTTCCCTGACAAGTATATTTTTAGATCCCGAATAGCCAAGTAGAAACAAGTATTTTTGTGGAAACAAGTCTATTCTCCATTTTCTTTACTTAATTGAAATGTTTACTTTGAAGTTGTGTTTCAAAAGATTTTTAAATGCTTATTATTCAACCCTAACCAGATATATCATGTGATGAATTATTTCCCCCTTGATTGGAATTTTTATAACTTTTATCATTTTAAAATTTGTAGATGATTTATACTATTTACTTTTGCTTACATTTCCCTTGACATTGACTTGCTTGACTTAATAAAAGTTATCTCTCTGGGTTTGCTCATCTTGTGAAGCTGTCAGACTATCTACATATAGGTTTGCCTTCATCTTTGCTCTTGTGACTAATAAATACCACAATGAACACTAAAGTGCAACCCTCAAAAATATTGATTTTGAAATGAGAATAGCCAAATGTGGACTCATAATAATTCTGTTTTCTTATATTTTAAAATATGTGCATGCTCTTTTTACCAATTTAGACTACTACCTGTAGTGTATAGGAACAGATTATACCACAGGATATGATTAAATGTCTGATGCTTTGCTTGAGGCAATTTTCTGTTTTTAGACTCCATGCAGGACAACATGTTATCATTCTTCTATTTCCTAAATGTATTGTGTAATGATGTATAATAAAAAGGGTAAAATTAAACATGAAAATTACAAAATGTCACTAGAGTTCTGTTCTTTCAGGGTATATGGTGAAATGAATGCAATTGGTCCCAATTCCATGAACTCTCCCCGTATGTGTAGTTTAGCCAGTTAATGTATTGAAGTGAGAGCAAATCACTTACTATAATGAATGAGGAGAAGCTTACTCAAATAATCTGGAAATGATAATGATAGTTTGAGCAAACCCTCCATGGTTAGGATATAGTATGAGCTGTTAAAATTTGGATGACAGGTCATAGGCAATTCAATTCCCAGCAGAAGATACAAACACATTCACATGGGCTGTTGCTGCTAGCTCAAAGTATTGAAGTGACAAGGAGGGCATGAAGGAAATGGGTTCTCTTATGTGTTTTTGCAATGATGTGTGCCTAAAAAGCTTGATTAAAAAGCATTGTGAATTTTTGGGCTCAAGCTATAGTAAAGTTTGCTTTCTATGTGGCCAACCCAGGTTGGGTTCCCAAAATTCCATATGGTCCCCTGAGCCTGCCAGGAATAATTTCTAAGTGCAGATCCAGGAGTAAATTCTGAATATTACCAGATGTGGTCCAAAAACATATATATATGTATATATATATTCATGAATATACATATACACCTTTATTGAGGCACTAGAATTCATATATATTATATATATATATATATATATAGAATTCATATATATGAATTCTAGTGCCTCAATAAGGTATATATATTCATGTATATATACATATGTGTATGTACATATGTGTGAATATCTATATCTATATATCATAGAGAATCATTGAGCCAAACCAAGTTTATTTTACATTGAGTAGAAACCTGATTTAGTAATGGAGAATAAATCCCTTCTTTGCCCATGAGTTTCTCCTAAGCTTAGTTACACTTGGGAAAAAGAATCTCACTAAATTTGGAAGAATTTGTCTCACATCTTTGGGGCAGACCATGCTTAGCTAAAGGTTCTCTTACTGGATGCCAGAAAGTGAAACCCTCAACAAGAGGCAGCATCCAAATGAACAGACAACATGAGGCAGAAACAAACAAAAAATAAAATAATTAAATAACTTGGAAGCTTGGAATGAAAACAAAATAATGATTAAAACTCAGAAACTCAGAAAACTCAGAGTGATATCACAGTGGTAGGGCATTTGCCTTGCACACAGCTGACCCAGGACTCCATTTTGTTTCTCAAGCCCGTTAGGAGTGATTTGTGAGCACAGAGCCAGGAGTAAGCCCTAAGCGCTGCTGAGTATGGCCCAAAAACAACACCAAAAAAATATCAGAAAATTACCTTTAGGAGAAAAAAAAAAACAGTAAGCAATGGAAAGATAGGCACTTGCCTTGCACATGGCACTGCAATTGGACTTCCATCACAATTAGGAATCTTCCATAAACCTAGACCCAGGACAAAGTCTTAAACACCACTGGATCTGTCTCAAACACTCCCCCACAAAAGAACATTAATTACTTATTATCAGATCAGATCATTGAATCCTGGCCAATTGAAGCATTATGTAGGTTTTAATTTTGTCAGATTAGTTTGTTCATTTTTTTGTTTTTATGATTTCGACGCCACATGTGGTGGTACTGAGGGCTACCCTGGCTCAGAAAAGGGGGCCACTCCCAGCAGTCCTCAAGGCATTCTCTGATGTTATTTCAAACCCAAAGCTCCTGAACGCAAAGCCGTTGCTTTAGCTCAATTCATCTCCAATGTCCCTTGAGTCATTAGTTCCCCAAGATTATGAATATTTGAAACCCAATATTCATGTAGTGGGTGTACTATTAGCAATTCAATTATTCAAAGCTTTGAAACGGTTGTCTAAATCATTTTCCCTTGAAAATATTTTTTCAATGTTAGGTATGGTTGTCCAAAACCATTTTCCCTTGAAAACATTGTTAACATTTCAAAATTCACAAAGCGTAAGTTCACATTATAATCCATTTCACACTATGCTTTATCAGAAGCCTAACACTAGTGCACTATCAACACTGCACTCAAAGGCAAAACTTGGCAAGAATAGCTAATTCGAAGGTAGTAGGGTGTAAACTATCATCAATACATTATTTTTGACTGCTGCGTATCAACCAGTTAGATTAGGTGATACAAGAATTGGTATTTCAAACAGGAAGTTGATCATCTGGGGGCCAGAGTAATAGTATAGTAGGTAGAACACTTGCCTTGCATACGTACCCAGGTTTGATCCCCGGGATCACATATGGTCCCTAAAGTTCTATCTGGAGTAATTTCTGAATATAGAGCCAGTAATGCCCCTGAGCATAGCCAGGTATGACAAGAAAAATATAATAGTGAAAAAAAAATTTTTTTTGGTTTTTTTTGTTTGTTTGTTTTGGGACCACACCTATCAGTGCTCTGCACTCCAGAATCACTTCTTGCAGACTCAGGAAACCATATAGGATGCCTGGGATTCAAACTGGGTTGACTGAGTGCAAGGCAAGTGCCCAACCTGCTGTACTATCTCTCCAGTCCCAGGAGTCAGAAAATATTTTAAATGTTAAGATATTGTGATGTTTATGAATACAAAAAGGTGTTCTGAATTGAGCTTCAGCAGAGGAGGATTTTAACAGGTAGCTGACAGGAATGGGAACAAAGCAACCCATAAAGAGTAGTTAAGAGAAAAAGAATTGGGAGCCGGGAGGTGGCGCAGGAGGTAAGGTGCCTGCTGCCTTGCCTAGGACGGACCACGGTTCGATCCCCCGGTTCCCATATGGTCCCCTGTGCCTGCCAGGAGC
>PVKC010043283.1:0-11786 GCA_004027635.1 Crocidura indochinensis | reverse complement strand
AAAAAAAAAACAAAAAAAAAATAAGGCAAATAGATGAAACTGAGTTAAAAAACAAAAAACAAACAAACAAAAAAACAAAACAAAGATAAATTAAGGGAAAAAAAGGAAAAGAAAGGTATTTGAAAAAAGAAAGTGATGGGGGAGGCTATCTGTATGTTTAGGAGTATATATCTTAAGATGCATTATTAATATGATATTAAGCTTACATAGGCAATATAGGCCTCCCAATTAGGTTTTCTGAGATACTCTTGTGGGGAGTGGAAGCCAAGGCACTTTTTTGTATCACAAATTTTGGTTTAGAGTTTAAGATATGATTTACGGCATTTTAGAGTCCTGTAATGTCCTTGAGTTGGGAGTTTTGCTGCAGCTGATACTGGTATGATGCAACAGTCCTTGATTTGTCGGGGCTGAGAGGGATCACAAGCTTGAGTCAACTGGTGTGTTGGTTGTGGTTCCTCCTTGAGACATAAGAATGAGAGAGTGTCCTTCATTGAGGAGCCGGATGGTGATTTGTTGGGGAAGGAGGTCGGACTTGATGCCTATCAAGGTAAGAACTCAGGGAAAAGAGGGGCAAATAAAGAGGGGGTAATAAATTCGGGTTAGGATATGGGGGAGTATAAAAGTCTTTGGATGTGGAAGGGTAAAGTATAAGCGGGCCTATATTCCTTATATAGATGAATAGTTTAAGGTTAAGGCTTGGCAGTCAGAGAGAACTTTCAACATTATAAAAAAACAATGTTTACATAGAATATGATCTCAGAGATCTATTTGAGTGCAATCCTCCTTGTATAGGGTATTCCATTTCCTTAACTATAGTGAAGGACAAGAATATTTTTGAATGATGTTAAAAATGGTATTTGTCGCACGGGCACATCAGCGTCGGCGCGCTTTTGAAAATGATTATCCAAAGGAAAAAAAAGACTACTGTAGGGCATCTGTTATGGATAATGGAGTTTTACTTTGGTTATGTCCTGGCACGTGGGTTCTGTCCAACCCAGTGCCCACCACATGCCAGACCAACAGAACGCCTGGCACATGGCAGCTCTGAGCACAGCTCTGGCCTCTGCTGTTTGTGAATGCATAGGGGTGGAGTTTGCCTCCTCCTCAACCCAGCCCCCAGGGCCCAGCTTACCACATCCAGCCGTGAAGACCCTCTGGCGTGGGGGCATCTGCCCCCCCAAACTAATGGGAAGTCTGGGGGCGGGTCTTTGGCTAGCTGTCCAACCCAGAGCCCACCACATGCCAGTACAAGACCAACAGAACTCCTGGCACATGGCGGCTCTCTAAAGTATTTTTTATATTCTGTATAAAAAGGTTATGTGAAAGTAGCAAAGAACTATTTTCTCATATATAAAATGTATGTCAAAATTTAAGAAAAATAATGTTAGGTCTGAGATTGAGTTATTTTAAACTATATTGTGAATAATAAAACATATGCATATATTAGAAAGGAAATTACAAATTATAATTCAAATATATATAGTGCTAAATCATCCTATCAAATAGTAGCTATATTATTCCAGTAAACTGTAGGTGACAGAAACTATTTCCACACCACCATTGTAGGCATGATAATTTACTCATTTTGCTTCTCTTTTTTTTTTATCACAAACCAGATAGTGTTCACTGTTTTATCGAGTGATTAAATGTCCTAAAATATTTTCTGTAATTCTCACTTTTTAATTTTTTTCAGATACTTTTTGATCTTACCCAGATTTTTACAGTGCCCGCTGGCTAATAGCTTCACAGCTTGCTTCATTTTCTCTTACTCAGAAAAACTGCATTGTTTTTTCTGAAATTAAAAAAAAAAACAATAATCAAATCTAAGGCTTTTAATTTTTTTCAAAATTTTAAGGTTGTAACTTGATTCTAAGACATAAGGCAGTAAAAAAGAAGAGCAAAGAGATTTGACTGACCTCCCTGTGAAATAGTATCACTCAATTCTACACAGACTTGCCTCCTATGAAAGCTGTTAGGAAACTCAAATAAAAGAAAGAGAAAATTAATCATTTCCATGCCTATGGTACTGGAAAGAAGTTAAAGATAAGTAAAAGATAGTCTTTGAGAAAAAGAAAATAAATCAAGATTAAAAACTCTTCTTTTCCCCCACCCTCTTTTTAACAGAATACATTCTTGCTCCCTTTATGCTGCTATAATGTGGCAGAGATTCTCTGGAATACTATGAGATAGGAGACATGAATATGAACAATAAGTTGAATTTTTACTTGCCTCTTCTAAAATTGGTCTTCAGCAAAGTGAAAGGGAAGATTTGATTGCTGCATTTAGTATCTTTCTAGAATTTAAACCAGAACTTTACTGTCCTCCAGCAAAGCTAAACTGAAGCAAATCCATTTACAGAACACACTTTACTCCGCCGCTTAAATCATATCACCTAGTTTAATGAAATATGAGGTGTTCAAGGGTAAGCATTATTTTTAAACAATGAGTCAATATTAAGAACGTAAATTTTCTGAATTTACTTTTGTCCCCACACCCACCTCTTGTTGGATACAATCTAAGAATAAGAATGAATGCAGAGTTTGCTTTGAGAATCTGGTGTGGTTGCCATGACAACGAAACTTTAGGGCATTGTTGTCTGCATGGTATCACAAAATGACAGATGGTCCATTATAAAACTGTACATATTTGGAGATGAAAAGAAAATACATCACTCTGAAGATCATTCATTGTGCTCTTGCAAAAGAGTTGGAATATGATAAGTGAGTGGGGTGAGGATAGGTAGCTGGAAGAAAAGGTTAAAATAAAACTTTATTCATATTGAAACCCTGTCAATAGGCCCTGAAGTTTTTGTACAAATCATTGTCTTTCCCTAGACATAAAAAGCAGACTAAAAAAAAAAGGAAAATTTGTTCTTTCAACTATTAAGTGCGACCATTTAGTGCATGCTTGAAGCATTCTACATTAGGATGTTAAGAAGCTAAAATAACACTGGTTAAAACCTAGAGGTGAAACTCTTATGTACGTACAAATAAGAAACTTTAGTTACCTTAGCAGGAATTTACAGTGTACAAGGTTATGTGGATGATTCAACACCAGATTGATGGAGTATTTTCTTCTAGTCTAAGGAACAGCATATTGAAATTACAGGTTATAATTAGAAATATCATACATCAGAAATGTAATGAACAAGATTTTTAAAACTAAATTGTAGGGAATGGAGAGAGAAAAGGGAGTAAAGTGCATGCCTTTCATCAGCCTGACCTTTGTTCAGTCCCCAGTAGCACATGACCCCAAAGCATTTTCTGGTATTCCCAGTTATTGAACCTCTTTGGTGGCTAATAGAGAACATTAGGAGTTATCTCTGGAGCTCTCTGAACATAACTTGAAACCCACCAACTTTCCCCACCCTTGTTCCAAATTATAATTCAGGTTGGAAGAAAAGTTGAGAAACTACTATAAAGAGCTGAGAAATTTCCACTAGACTGATGAATTCTGTATGGGCAGCACTGCAATGTATTTAAAAAAAAAGTAATTTATTAGATGGAGTCCTGGGGCAGTAACTTAGCAGTTAGAGAATTTGCCTTGCATGCAGCCTACCCAGGTTCCATCATTGAAATTCTATATTGTTCCCCCAAGTCTGCCAGAAATAATTTCTGAGCATAGAGTCAGGGGTAAACCCTAACCACCGCCAGATGTGATTCGAAGACCAAAAAAAATAAATAATAAATTTATTTGTAAAAGATATAGAACATTTTATTATATAGATAAATAAGTTATATATAAAATATATCTTTTGTCTATAAAATATGTCTATATATAATATAACATGAAAAGTTTTATTATCCTTATACATCTTAAATTTAAGAAGCAGATTATTCTTATACCTATGTCTTCAGAATGTCTACAGGATAATTTATTAGTCTGTAAATAATTATAGTATAGTTATTAGCCTATAAATAACATCCTTGCTATCTATGTATAAAACACATATTTACATATTTATGGCCTTAAGGAAAACCCTTAGTAAATGGATCTAAAATTATACCACAAGTTATGTGTTAATGGATGTCAACAAACATTACCTTTTCAAATAGGTGAAAGATAACCATTTAAAGATAATTCTTTGAGGTCCCAAAACACAAACATTTTCCCAAGAAATGCCTTAGTCCATCATTTTGTGAATTTTCTGAAAGTCAAGCTTTCTTTTTTATAATAAATTAGGTTTTATTTGGAAGCACGGAGGAAAGGAATGAAGATAAGAAAGGAGCAAGTAATGTGCTCAAGACTGAAAGAGCTTCTCCAAAGGTGGAAAGAGCCCTGGTACACAACCTAGCATGAAAGAACAATGTCCACATCTCAAGAGGTAAGACGCAAGTAACATGCTCAGGCACCATGTATGTTCACAGGCCCGGGAGCACTTGTAACAAGTTAAGCTTTCTTAAAAACTTATGCTTCCTTAGAAATTAGCAAACTCCTTTTTATTATAGCATAAGTAGCATCAAGCATCAGTGTTTAGCCTAAGGACAAGTATATATAGTAATAGGACTTAATAATCAAATGAAAATTTGGCCTAGCTGACTGCAAGGCCTCTTCTTACACTGAGGTCTACTATTCTAAGGCCTGAAACGGAGCCTATAGTGCTCATCACTATAGAACTAGAACCATAAAACACCTGTATTCCTCAGTTCCAGACATTTCTGTGGGAAAGTTTCAAGTCATCCACAAAACTAAATTGTGAAACTCAAATGAGTGAATTGCAAAATAACAAGGTCAGCATGACTAGATTCATTCTTTTGATGGCTAGTTGGTATATTTATAACCTTAACCTCTAAGGATGTAAAGTCAATACATTAAGCCTTATATTAACAATACATTTCCCTCAAAGATTCTATTTAATTACTAGAAACAAAAGATTGGTGGGGGGAAGATTTCACTGGTGAATGGGGGGGAGTGTACTTTTTATGACTGAAACCCAACTACAAACATGTTTGTAACTATGGTGCTTAAATAAAGATATCATAAAAATAAAAAATATGATACCCTTTCTTTTTCTAAAGAGCTTCTACAGTAAATCAAGACATACTATATTGAATAAAGCTTTCTCATATTTTAAGCAGGATAAAATATTAAGAAAGAGTACTTTCTCATATATCTTAGCAGGATAACATATATTAGAGTTTTACCGGCTAGAATTTTTGTTGAATCTCATGAAATATTATTAAAATGTCTTTAATCTTGGGAGATATCTTTATGTGGTATTTATTACACACAAATGTATAAGTACTATTCATTTTTTACATGCTGGCATGTTGTAAAATTCTATTTTCTTTTCATTCCAAAATGTTGTAAATAAACTGGACTTGTACAGTAGGTTTTTGTCCAACTCCCAGAAAGACAATTTTATTTTATAGCACATCCTAGAGTGACAGCCAGAAACTGTTCTGCACCATCTCAGTACAAACAAAATTAGCTTTTCACAATATTTTTGCAGATGTTAAAGGTCATTAATAGAATGAAACCAGATGACTAAAGCAATACATTTGGAATGGTTGGCTTTTATTTTTCTCTGTAGCTTAAAGACACAGAGTCTCATTTTCTCTCCTTATGGCTGCATTTCAAATTTTAGTTATTTAATGGTTTCCAAAATCATAAAAATAAAAGTCGTAGGATATGTGTTTTTTGGCTTATGCCACCTTCCTTGTTTGACAGAGTCAGAGTTTTATGAGATGAAAATAGTATTAGCTATTTAAAAAAACCCCACAGTTTAACAATTGGCCAAGCTTTCTGTTTTTACTTACATCAAATTTTTGTTATGAGTTATTTTAAATTCTCTTTTCAGTTAAAAAGAAAAGAGGTAATTATCTGGAAGAAATCCTATCAGATTTATTTGTCATAAAAGAAATGGAAAAACTATTTTTTAAAAAAATGCAATGATTTGTTGACTAGAAAATGCCATGTGTTTTATTAAAGCAAAATAGACTTCATGCCATGCTTGGGATTAAACCAGGCTGTGTGCTACTACTTGATTCATATCCTCACCAGTCACAAAAGGCTTACCCACCATTTTTATTCAGACACCTTGATTTATAAGACTGCTGATAGAGTTTCATAAAAACATTGTTCTGGCATCAAATCCATCTTTAGAGTGTCTGCTTCCCTTCAATGGACCTTATATTCCTCCTATACTTCTCCAACTATGATAAACTCATTTATTATGTTAAATAATGTTGGTCATAGAGAAGATGCAATTTCTGGTTGGTTCCCAAGCTGGACCTGGACAATCAGTAGCTCATTGTTTGTTTCTGTTGTCCTTAGAATATGCATCAAACTATCTGAATATTGAGAATGTACGGGGGAAATAGAAAGCCTGTCTAGAGTACAGGTGGTTGGGTGGGGAGGAGGGAGATTTGGGACGTTGGTGATGGGTGGTGTTCTTTACATGACTGAAACCCAAACACAATCACGTATGTAATCAAGTTGTTTAAATAAAAAAATGAAAAAAAAGAATATGCATTTCACCATGATTCCCATTGCCTGGAGTCATTTCAGTGTCACAAACTTCAAAGTAAAATATTGAGATCTGGAGCCGGAGTGGTGGTGCAAGCATAGTGTGTTTGCTTTGCACGTGCTAACCTAGGACGGACTGCAGTTCAATCCCCTGATGTCCCATATGATCTGAAGCCAGGAGCAATTTCTGAGCACATAACCAGGAGTAGCCCCTGAGCATCACCACGTGTGGCCCCAAAACAAAACAAACAAACAAACATTATTGAGATCTGACAGTAACATGACTAAACCATATTAAGACTGCTATACAAACTAAGACTTCTGGTAAGCAGGTGAAGAGAAATCCACATAGACAACTCATTAAAATCTAAGGTGATTATCAAAGGCAAATGGAATATAACAAATGTATTTTGTTTTCTTTTTTTGTTTGCTTGCTTGTGTTTTGGGGCCACACCAGGCAGCACTCGGGGGTTCCTCTTGGCTCTGCACTCAGAAATTGCTCCTAGGTGAGGGAATCCTAGGGATGTTGGGGATCGAACCCACATCCTTCCTGGGTTAGCTACATGCAAGGCAAACTTCCTACCATTGTGCTATCACTTGGGCCTCTTATTTTGTTGTTGTTTTTTTTCATCAATATTTTTATTGATAGGTTTTGTTTTTAGTATTTTTATTTTCCAGAGACAGGTTGAATAAGACAGCTATAAAATGGATGCATTTAAAAATCAAATGGAAAACATTGTAATTTTAGTTGCTTGAACTGTATTATACAATTTAAATTTGCTCAGATTTCAGTTCAAATAAAATGTTCTCTTAGAAAGAAAAAATTATATAAATCGGTATCAACTAACATGATATGAATTTTTATTTTTGGGCCACACTTGACAGTGTTCAGAGGTTTGTGCTCCAGGTTCTCAACCAGAGATTCTTAAACTTTTTAAACAGTCCCTCAGACTGCCAGAGGGCTAGACAATGCTTTATTTAACAAAATGAACAACTATGAATAAATTCCTATGCACATTGCACATATCTTATTTTGAAGTAAAAAAGAAAAGAGGTGGGAACAAATACAATATTTAAGATGGAGAACAAGTAAAGTTAAATAAAAAAATTACCAGAATTTCAGTGAGAATTATGGGCCTGCTTTTGGCAGGGCATAGTTTGAGAACCCCTGCCAGATACTGAGAGGAGGAATTGAGAGACAGAGAGAAGGTGGGGAGTCGGAGAGCTCAGCATACATCTCACACATGCACTCTGTGGACCCAGGAAGAATTAGCTACTAAGCAAGACAGGCAGCAGCAGCAAAGACACCCTGTGGGCTTTTTAAATGTTTTCAGTGGCCCACATGAGGCTTTCGGGCCATAATTTTAGTACCCCTGCTCTAAACTCAGAAATAACTCTCACAGGCTCATGGAATGCCAGGTATTAAACTCAGGCCTGTGTTGTGCAAGGCAAACACCTTGTCTCATGTACTTTCTCTTTGATCTCAATATGAGGGATTTTATTTGTTTGTTTGGGGGCCATACCATGCAATAGCACTCAAAGGTTACTCCTAGATCTTTACTCTGAAATGACTCCTGGCAGGCTCTGGGGGATTGAATTAGGGTCTATTGCATGCAAGGCAAACTCCCTACCCACTGTGCTATTGCTCTTTTTTTTTATTTTTAAAAATTGGGGTCCGGGAGATAGCATGGAGGTAAGGCGTTTACCTTTCATGCAAAAGGTCATCGGTTCGAATCCCGGTGCCCCATATGGTCCCCCGTGCCTGCCAGGAGCAATTTCTGAGCATGGAGCCAGAAGTAACCCCTGAGCACTGCCGGGTGTGACCCAAAAACCAAAAAAAAAAAAAAAAAATTGACTCACCAGGGCCCGGAGAGATAGCACAGCGGCGTTCGCCTTGCAAGCAGCCGATTCAGGACCAAATGTGGTTGGGTGTCCCATATGGTCCCCGTGCCTGCCAGGAGCTATTTTTGAGCAGACAGAAGTAACCCCCGAGCATCGCCGGGTGTGGCCCAAAAACAAAAACAAAATTGTGGGTCTCAAAATAGATTTCAAGCGTCGTTTTGCCGGTGAGGTGGTACTAGAGGTAAGGTGTCTGCCTTGCAAGCGCTAGTCAAGGATCAGGACCGCGGTTTGATCCCCCCGGAGTCCCATATGGTCCACCCAAGCCAGAAGCAATTTCTGAGCGCTTAACCAGGAGGAACCCCTGAGCATCAAAAGGGTGTGGCCTGAAAAACCAAAAAAAAAAAAAATTGACTCACCATAAGATACAGTTAGAAAATTGTTCATTATTGAGTTTCAGAAATGTAATATCCATCACATCACCAGTGCTATTTTTCGCCACCAATGCCATCAGTTTCTTCTCGCCCTTCACACTGTCCTCCTTATTACCCTCCTCTCTGTCAAGCATTCCACCCACTCAATTTGCCTCTTTCCCCCCATTTAAACGCTGCTTTGCAATATAATTACTAAAGGGGTATCATGCATATCACTTTTCAGTACCTCTAGTTCATATCTCGAGTGTTCATTTCCAACTCTCATTGTCATAGTAATCCCTTCTCTGTCCTAACTGCACTGCTCTGCTCACATTCATTGCTTTCTGGTATTCCCATAATCTCTCCCTTTTTGAAAACACAAATGAGTGAGATCATTCTATGTTTATCCCTCTCCCTCTGACTAATTTTATTCATGAGACTTTCCATATCCAACCAAGTATAGGCAAATTTCATGACTTCATCTTTTCTAATAGGAGCAACGGATTACACTGTGTAAATGTACCAATGTTTCTTGACCCATTCATTTGTATCCAGTCACACCTTGTTTTTTCCAGATCAAGGCTTTAGTGAAGAGTGCTGCAATTAAAATAGGAGCAGATGCCTTCTTTGCATCCTCTTTTGGGCTCCTAGAATATACTCCCAGGAGCAGTAATGCTGGTTCATACATGACCTCAATTTCTAGGTTTTTGAGTAATATCCATATTGTTTTCAAAAAGAGCTGAACCAATCACCATCCCACTAGCATCAACCCCAGTTGTAGTTCTTTTATTTTTGGCGTGTGCCAACCTTTGTGGTGTGAGAGGACATCTCTCTGTTGTTTTCATATGCATGTGATGACTAATGATATGAAGCATTTTGTGTGCTTTTTTGATCATCTATATTTCCTTTTGAGGAAGTTTCTGTTCATCTTTTCTCCCCATTTTTTGATGGGGTTAGATGAGTTTTTTCCTAGTTAAGTTCTACCAAAGTCTTATATATCTTAGGTAAGAACCATTATCAGATAGGGTTTGGGTGAAGAGCTTTCTCAATCTGTGGGCAGTCTTTATATCCTGGTTACCATTTCCTTTGAGTTTGTAGAAACTTCTTAGTTTAATACGGTCCTATTTGCTTATCTTTGCTTCCTCTTGCTTGGTTAGTGGTGCTGTGATTTATTATTAAAGATGCCTTTAGCTTCAATATCATGAAGAATTTTGCCTACATTTTTCTCTATGTACCTTCTGATTTCACGTCTAATATCAAGGTCTTTAATTCATTTTTATTTTACCTTTGTACACAATGTTATAAAGAGACCCCCGTTTAGTTTTTTGCATGTAGCTGACCAATTTTCCCAACACCACTTATTAAAGTGACTTTCCTTCTCCATTTTATAATTCTTTCTTCTTTATCAAATATTAATTAATCATATATCTGAAGATTTGTCTGAGAACTTTCAAGTCTATTTTATTGATCAGAGTATATGTTTTTATTTCAATATGATGTTGTTTTAATGATTACTGTTTTTTAGTGCAGTTTGAATTTGGGAAAAATGTTTCCCATCTTCTTTTAGCAATTAGTAAAGAGGTTTTGTTTCATATAAATTTCAGAAGTTTTTGATTTCTTTATTTGAAATATGACATGTATAACTATAAAGAGATTACATTAAATCTGTAAAATCTTTAAAGAGTATTGCCATTTTAATATTAGTCCTCCCATTCCATGAGCAGATGTGTTTTATTTCCTTGTATCCTCCTTTATTTCTTGAAGCACTATTTGGTAGTTTTATTTGTGTATGCATTTTACTCCTTTAGTTAAGTATATTCTAATATACTTGCTTTTCTGAGGTCAAAATTGTCAATGGGATGTTTTTAAGACCTGTTTCTTCTCTGTCATCACTTATATCTATAAAAACATGTATTTTTGCATATTAATTTTGTAGTTTGCCACTTTACTATATATATTTTTTCTGGAATATTTTTGTAGTATTCAGGATTTTGTACATATAATATCATGTCATCCACAAATAGTGAGAGCTTGAAATTTTCCATTCCTATGTGGATGAACTTCATTATTTTTTGCCTGATCGCTATTGCAAGTACTTCAAGCACATATTAAATAGAAGTAGCAAAAGTGGGAAATTTGTCTTGTGCCAGATTTTACTCTTAAGCCTTTAACTTTTTCCCATTGAGTGAAATATTTTCCATGAACTTGAGGTAAATAACTTTGCATTGAGGAGTTCCTTCAATTTCCATATTGTTGAGAGTTTTTATCATGAATGGATGCTAGATTTTTTAAATATTTTCTCTACATCTATAGATATGATCATTTTTAATTTTTCCTATATTATATTAGTATTTATTGATTTATTTTCATATGTTAAACCATTCTTGAATCACTGGGATGAATTTGCTTGGTCCTGGTGTATAAAAGTTTGATGAATTGTTGAATTCTATTTGCTAGTATTTTGTTAGATATTGGAATCTATGTTCATCACATATATTGGCCTGCAATTATCTTTTTTTGTGGTGTCTCTGTGATTGTTTCTGTTTCTTTAATTTCCTTGAAGTTGGAAGATCTTGAAAAGAATTGGCAGTAGTTACTTTTAAATTTTTGAAAATAATTCACAGATCTATCCATCTGGTACTGGGGTTTGGTTATATTTTTGGAAGATTTTTTGATAATCATTAATATATTCAATTGTGATAGGTCTGTTCAGCATTCCAAATCATTTTTGTTCAACCTTGAGAGGTCATAACATTAGAATAATTTAACTATTTATTCTAGCTGCCCTTTTTGTGGGAACATTCTCAAAATGATCTCTGATTATCTGAATTTCTGTTGCATGAAAGGAAATATATGTTGTGTGTCTTTTGTTATATAACACCTTTAATTTCCAATTCAATTTATTAGGATTTTCTCTCTCTTTTGTTTACCGATCTTGCTTATTTTTATATCCATCTTGTTCATCTTTTTTAAAGAACTAACTCTTGCTTTCTTTGATCTTTTGGGGTTCTTGTGTGTGTTTCTAGTTTGTTAATTTCTGATAGTTTTTATTATTTTTTTCCTCTT
>PVKC010043282.1:0-11798 GCA_004027635.1 Crocidura indochinensis | reverse complement strand
CCGGGAGATAGCATGGAGGTAAGGTGTTTGCCTTTCAAGCAAAAAGGTCATCGGTTCGAATCCCGGTGCCCCATATGGTCCCCCGTGCCTGCCAGGAGCAATTTCTGAGCATGGAGCCAGGAGTAACCCCTGAGCACTGCCGGGTGTGACCCAAAAACCAAAAAAAAAACAAAAGGATTACTTATAAAGGGCTTGGGGGACCATATAGGGTTCTGGGGATAAAATCTGGGTTGATCATTTCCATGATAAATACCCTGCCTGCTATGTTATTACTCTGGTCTCATTTTTTCCCCCTTTATTAGATCTTTATAGGTGCATTTCTAACTGTGCTTGGAAGCAAGTCAAGGAAAACTTTTGACTATATTTTTCAGTCTAGTGATGTAGGCAGAACAATTTTTCACATGTAGTTGTCTTTGGAAGCCAAAAGGAATACACTGTTTAGAGCTTAGAAGCTACATATGTTAGGGGCAGGAATAGGGGCACAAGCGGGAAGGCACCTGCCTTCTGTTTGAAAAAAATTGTTTGTATTTTTTTTGGAGTGGGATATGTTAAGTCATGTCTGACTATGCTCAGAAATTACTTACTCCTGGATCTGTGCTTGGTCATCCTGGTCATGCTTGTTGAACTGTATGTATCAGGAATCAAATCAGGGATTAACCTGGTATTAAATGTGAAGGGCAAGACTTTTACCCACAGTACTATCTCCCTAGTCCCAAAGAAAAAATATATACTTTTTCATTGGAACTGGGGGTGGAGGACACACCTACTAGTGTCAGAGCTTAGTTAGGTATAATTCTTGGATGTATTCAGGGAATCTTATGGGGTTCTGGGGATCAAATGCCAAAGTTATATGCAATAAAAGTACCTTAATCACTATTCTATCGCTCATGTACCTTGGATTAGCAACTTTTTGGTGGCTTCTTCAAGATCTCTCCACTCTTTATTTTCACTATACTTAGTACACCTATTCTGTTTCCTTCACCTTGACTTTGACATCTTTAAATGGAGGAACCATTGAAAAACATTGAGGAGAGAGAGAGAGAAGTGAGACAAAGACATATAATCTTTTAGTCTCTATTTTTTTCTCTGGGTTAGATGGGTCACTTGCTGATTTTTAAAATCTGATATAGAATGGGGATTAAAGTTCTTTCAGTACTCCATTATCAGTAGAAAACTTATTTCAATACCTCCAATGGGAGAGCCAGGAGAGCTTGACTACTACTGAATGTGAGCCCCACAGCAACCATATTAAAAGCAAATGACAAAACAACAAATATCACCAATTAGTAAAGTACTTGTCATATAACTAACACTCAAAAGGAGTTTTAATTAGTTTTATTTTTTTGTTTCATGCCCTCGTTCATAAGGAAAAATAGTAATAAGCGAATATTTATTATATTCTTTTCTCCCTCTGATATGTCTGGGATATTCTTATACTCTGTCAAAAACTACATTATAGTAGCTTACATTATAGTGGCTTACCAATACTAATACTCTTTTGCTGTCTTCAAGGCAGTATGAGGAATGCCTTCTCCACTGTCACCTTGCTTATTACAAATGTAATTCTTGAGAGCAACTCATTGTAAATATCTTTTCAGATATTTACTTCCCCTGTCATCTTTGACTCTTGTCAAAGGATGCAGGGTCAGTCTGCATGACTTCTTAGTGCAAAGAAAATGTATATACATATACTGGCACTCCTGAGGATGACAGACTTTTAATTACCAGCAGAAACTAAGGTGATAAGTAAATTGGGAGAAGTTTAAGGCAGGCTAGCAAAAGGTCAGTCAGAAGGAAAGAGATAAAGAATGATCTCTCTCGTGTGTGGGACTTAAAAAAACACAGCAGGGTAGCAAAAAAGCCCCAAAATAACATACAGGGAGATCTAATCCACACAATTAAGTTGAGGAGGAAGCGATGTTGGGTCATTGAGAGAAGGAGAGTATACACCAGTGGTGTTGGAATTATATGTGCATGAGAAACCATGATTAATGGCACTGCAAACTATAGAATCTTAATATTAATTTTGAAAGCTACTGACAGGATAAAACAATCTAAAGTTAAAAAATAAAATTAAGGGGCCGGAGCAATAGCACACAGGTAGGACCTTTGCCTTATTCGCTGCCGATCTAGGATGGACCTTAGCTCAAACCCTTGGCAATCAATATGGCCCCCCCAAGCCATTAGTGATTTCTGAACATATAGCCAGAGGTAACCCCTGAGCATCATAGGGTGGGCCCCCAAAGCAAAATAATTAAATAAATAGGGGACTGAGAGATAGCACAGCGGTAAGGTGTTTGCCTTGCAAGCAGCTTACGCCACAGAGATTGGCGCACATCACAAAGAATGAGAACAAGCAGTGCTGGTGGGGATGTGGAGAGAAAGGAACTCTTATCCACTGCTGGTGGGAATGCCGTCTAGTTCAACCTTTGTGGAAAGCGATATAGAGATTCCTCCAGAAACTGGAAATCGAGCTCCCATACGATCCAGCTATACTACTCCTAGGAATATAATATACCCTAGGAACACAAAAATACAATACAGAAAAACCTTCCTTACACCTATATTCATTGCAGCACTACTTACCATAGCAAGACTCTGGAAACAACCAAGATGTCCTTCAACAGACGAATAGCTAAAGAAACTGTGGTACATATACACAATGGAATATTATGTAGCCGTCAGGAGAGATGAAGTCATGAAATTTTCCTATACATGGATGTAGATAGAATCTATTATGCTGAGTGAAAAAGGTCAGAGGGAGAGAGATAGACAGAGAACAGTCTCACTCATCTATGTTATTTTTTTAGGAAAAATAAAAGACATTCTTGCAATAAATTTTAGAGACAAAAGAGAGGAGGGCTAGAAGTTCCAGCCCACTATATAAAGCTCACCACCGAGTGGTGAGTGTGGTTAGAGAAATGACTATATTGAGAACTATCATAACAATGTGAATGAATGAGGGAAGTAGAAAGCCTGTCTAGAGCACAGGTGAGGGTGGGGTGGGGAGGAGGGAGATTTGGGGCATTGGTGATGGGAATGTTGCACTGGTGAAGGGGGGTGTTCTTTACATGACTGAAACCCGACTACAATCATATTTGTTATCGAGGTGTTTAAATAAAGATATTAATAAAAAATAAAAGGTGGTTCGAATCCCGCCATCCCGTATGGTCCCCTGTGCCTGCCAGGTGCGATTTCTGTTAGAGAGCCATGATTAATCTATGAACGCAACCAGGTGTGACCCAAAAACTACAAACAAGAAATGACCATTCATACTTCATAAGAAATATCAGACTTTTGTGAGCATAGTGTGGAATGGCAAAGATGATGACAATAAATGTGTAATTTTCAAAAACTTATCTATGTGATTGAGCTTTCTGTCTCTAGAAGGAAATGGGATTTATTTCCTTCCTTACAATTGTTGCTATAGTGCCTAATCCATTGTTAATTATATAAAATTAAGTCTTAGTTACACATAATTTCATTGCATTATTCACACTTTCACCATTTTGGAATATAGGGACCTTAAGACGGTGTGCTTTGTGTTGTCTTTAGCAATCCCTCCATCTTTAACTTTTCTGCAACCTAAAATGTTTTTAACACTTTAAAATTTTCTCCAAAAATTAACACAAAATTTTCTTTACTATCTAGATTAACTGTGCAAGAAAAGTGTCCTTCAGCTGTAAGATATGGCTCCATTTTTTTCTTTTTAATCAATTTTGTAAGTGGAAAACTACAATAAAATTCTATTTCTAGTAAATGTTTATAATGTTTGACATAGCTAAGTTTCTAAAGGCATAGAATGATAAAAATAAGTACAGAAAAATATGTCACAAATATAAATACCAATGGGGATAGTAAGCTATTTAAAATAGAAATAAATCTAATACACTTTGTTGTTATTTGACTCTGTGTGCATAGGTGAGAGGATGTTCGGGTCTAGCATTTGGCAAATTTTTGTGCCTACTATGTTCTTTAAGTCAATACAGAGGCTAAACCCAAATCTCCCAGTCAGTCACAAACCACCAGAAGTAATGCTGGTATATCTCCACCATTTATTTAAAATACTATTTATCTAGATCGTTTTTGGAGGTGGTGAGCACATGTGGTCCCAGATGCCCAAAATGAAATCCAGAGATCCTATATTCTAAGCATGGACATTATTACTTTAAAGCCATTTGCCTTTCTTCAAGAGACAGTATTAAATTATCTTCTCATGCCTCAAGATGGTCAGCATATTCAAATATTTGTCTTTATTTAGAGTTTAGGGTTAGCAAGAATTGGAAATCTGAAGATTTCATTATAGGAGAATAGAGGATAGATTTTTGAAGCCAGAGATTATGGTTTTTCTTCTTTTACTTATTCTTATTACGTATTAGTCTTTTTCCTATTTTCATTCTTCCTCCATTTTGCAACTACCTGAAGCAAGTAATAAGAAGAGAACAGAAGACGGAACCTGAAAATCACATAGCAAAATGATTGAAATTAGTGTTGTATGAATCCACTTGATTTTTATTTTTAGGTCTATTCAGAAATAATAGTCAAGGAAGTTGGGTCAATGGTAGAAGTCTAGTCTATGATGCAAATATGAAACCTGAACAAGTCAGCCTTTATTTAAGCATCATCATTGAAAACAATTTATAGATTTAAATAATATAGCAGAATAATGGATACAATTCATAATTATGAAAACAAAAGCATTTTAGTTAAAATTTTGAGCAGTTAGAATCAAAAAGAAGCTTTAGAGATCCCCAAATTAGTAAAATCAGCTTCTGTCATTGAATTGGCTCATTATCAGTCTTTGCTTTTTCATAATTCCTGTCAGATAGCATGCAGTAGACATTTAAAAATGTTCTTGAAGGGCCTGGAGCAGTGGCACAGTGGTAGAGTATTTGACTTGTAAGCAGCTGACTAGGATGGACCTGGGTTCAATCCCCAATGGCCCATCTGATTCCCCAACCAGGCGTGATTTCTGAGCCTATACAGCCAGGAGTAACCCTTGAGCATCACTGGGTGTGGCCCAAAAACAAAAATGAAAACAAAAAGTTCTTCAAGGCCATGTTGTCCCTAAAACAAAAACTTTTTCATATAAATTAATTATTTAATGAAATCACTATGAAATATACCGTTGCAAAGTTGTTCATGATTGAGTTTTGTCACACTATGCATAACTTTCACCAGTGTACATTTCTCACCACCAAAGGCCCAGTGTCCCTCCCACCCTTCCCCTGTTCTTAACCCTGCCTGCCTTTATTGAAGCCATTTCTCTCTCTCTCTCTCTCTCTCTCTCTCTCTCTCTCTCTCTTTCTCTCTCTCCTCTCGTTAGACAATAGAACACAAAACTTTCTTTCTCTGTCCTTACATATTTCTAAGTTTCAAAAAGTGAGTTTCTAAGTTTCTTGGTTCATCCAAAAACTAAGTTAAAAAGTTTTAGATAAAAATGTTCTTACACAGTTAAGAACAAAGGTTAGTTGAACACTATTATAAAATAAGTTAAATATTATTAAGGAAATTATTAATAGCTAATAATATGAGACATTTTTCTTCTTAAATTAGTCTTATCTTAAGTCAAATAGACAGCAAAACTAGAATTTTTTGCAGGTCAATACTAGAATTTTAGCAGAAGATGGAGGGAGAGAGACAAAGAGACTGATTCAATGAATGACAAAAAATAGTAGCTATGATGCATAGAGAACAGAAATTTGACCCATTGGAAACAGGCTTTATCAAACACAAGACTTTTATAGGAGGATCACAAAGCTATTCAAGAATAGAATGGAAATTTTTTCTCAATTGAAGAGAATTGTCTGGTATATAAAAGGATTCACCAAGCACAAGGAAAATTATTAAAAAGGAGATTTATATCTAAATTAGATAGATACTTTTTAAAAGTATCATTCAATATTCATCCAGAGGTAGAGAAAAGTTTTAAGATAACTTTTGAGTTCTGCTCTGCAACAGTAGTTGGAAGAGATATGGAAAAAAAGAGCTATTTTATGTTGTGGGTGTTGTTGAATTTAGTCAAATTATCTCACAGAACCTAAAGCAATAGAAAACTTTTACAAATGAATGGTGCTTAAATATCATATTAAATGATTAATACCAATGTACTAGAATATTAAAATAATATACATTAGAAAGCCTGTGACAATAATGGATTACAGATCAAAATCAAGGCAACCTGGAAAAGTTTAAGTGAAATGGGTAAATTTATCATTTTACCATTGGCAGTCTATCATCGAATACTTTTTTGATGTATCACATACTAGTTATTGAGAACTTTCTATTTGTCAGCTATTAGATATTAAAAGGGGATGCAGTGCTCACTTTGGTAGCACATATACTAACACTGGAATAATACAGAGAAGATTAACATGGGCCCTGTGCAAGGATGACAAACAAATTTGTGGACCATTCCACATTTTTAAATTTGTCAGTTTCTTGACCTAATAAAATGTTATGTGGACTCTACAAAGTTCTATTATTTAAGAATAACTTACAGACTTTTCAAGTATAGTAGCACGTGTATCTATATGTATATGTATAGGAAAATTATTCCTATACTCAATAATTTTGTAAATTAGACTTAAATGTAGAATTCAAATTCTATGAAATCTTCAAACTATTTTATATAGTACATTAAATAGAAAAGCTAATAAAAATTCTATATATAAGTCAAAGGGGAATATATCTGGGTGTGTTATATGTATCTTTTTCTAGGGTGCTACTGAATTGGTCGATAAAATTTATATTATTGATTTATGAAGTTGACCCACATGACAATAAGAGTATGCCTAATGGGATTGTTATATAAAAGCAGTATTGCACAAACAAAAATAAAAGGAGTGCAGTAGGGCATAAAACTGAAAACAAAATATAAAAATATTAATTATGGCATAACATAATTATGAATAAAATTACTTATCTAAAATGTCCAGTCATACCAATACAAATTTTGAACATGATGAGTTATGATATATAAATGAATATCAAAATACATTTTATTGTGATGTTGCCTATTAGAATACAATCACAAAAGTAATATTTTTCAACCCCTCATACTCATACTGTTATTTTATTTTTATTTTTATTATTTAAAATAAGTATTTTAAGCATTGTGTTATTAGGGGAATAGAAATGGATATTCTGAGATGGACCCACTAGTATAAAATAAGTTTATCTTTGATAAATGAACAAAAACCGAAGTGGAGCAAGGGAAGTTTCTTCAACAGTGGTGTTGGGAAAACTGGTCAGCTACCTGTAAAAAGAGTGAGCTCAGACCTCTAATGTCATTCATGGTTAAAAAAGGAAAAGGGTTTAAAAACCTTGATATTAGACCTGAAACCATAAGATACACAAAGGAAAACATAGGCAGAAAAATCCATGATCTTGATGCTAAAGGTATCTGCAAAGATCAAACACCACTATCCAAACCAATGGAAGCATCATCAAAGAAGAAAACAAAGTGGCAAAAAGGCACATGAAAATGCTCCACATTACTAATCATCAGAGAGATGCAAATCAAAATAATAATGAGATATCATCTAGCACCATTGTTACTGGCACATATCACAAAGAACAAGAACAAGCTGTACTGCTGTGAATATGGGGAGAAAAGGACTCTCATTCATTTGTGTTGGGAATGTACATTAGCCTGATCTTTTGTGTAAACAATATGTATATTTCTCAAAAAAAAAATAAAAATTGACCTTTCATATGATCCAGCAATACCACTCTTAGGGATCTACTCTAAAAAAAACATGTAGAATGGGGCTGGAGCCTTGGTGCAAGGGATAGGGTGCTTGCCTTGCATGTGTTAACCTAGGACGGACTGCAATTTGATCCCCTTGCATCCCATAGGTTCCCCAAGCCAGGAATAATTTCTGAGTGCATATCCAGGAGTAACCCCTGTGAATCACCTGGTGTGGCTCAAAAAGCAAAAACAACGAACAAGCAAAAACATGCAGAAAAGCCCTCTACATTCCCATGTTAGTCACACCACTATTTACAATAGTCAGAATCTGGAAACAACTCAAGTGCCCAAATATAGATGAGTGGCTAAAGAAACTGTGGTACATCTACACAATGGAATACTATGAAGCTATTATGAAAAATGAAATCGTGAATTTGCTTATATGGATGAATTTGGAGATTATTATGCTGAATGAAAATGATTTAGAGGGAAAGAGATAGACATAGTATGATTTCACTCATTTGTGGGGTATAAGAAAAATAATAGTATGACAATAATACTCTAATACATATAATATATATAAAATATTATAATACATCTAATACAATAGGATATTAAAGATGAGGATCGGGAGGACCAGTCTATGATAGGAAGCTTGAATGGTTGGAACTGATCACTCTAGACAAGAAATGGATGCTGAAAGGGGGTAAATGCATGATACCACTTAATAGGCAATAGTACAAACCACTGTCAAAAAAGAAGAGAGAGAGAAGTAAAATGCCTGCCTCAGAGGCAGGTGGAGGAGGATGGGTAACAGGGAGACTGGGGACATTCGTGGTGGAAAATGTGTACCATACTGCAAACCAATGTGCTTAAAAGAGCAAAAAAAAAAAAAAAAAAAAAAAGAAAAGGAAATAGATAAGAAAAATGTATGGTCCAGAGACAGGAAGGGGAGAGGAAACGGGAATATGAGAGAAAAACTGGGGACATTGATGGTGGGAAATACACACTGCCAAAGGTTGTTGTCTGTTGTATGACTGTAATGTAATCAAGAAGTTTACCCGTGGAAAAAAATCAACTGTATTATAAACAACATAGAAACTACTGTAAATATAAACAAATTAGTATATAAATAAAATAAAGATGAAAATAAAATTTATTTTATTTTTAATAATCTTTATTTAAGCACCATTATTATAAACATATATATATATATATATATATATATAATTGGGTTTCAATCATAAAAAGTAAAACCCTTTACCAGTGTAACCTTCCAGCCACCAATGCCCCTCCTTTCTCTACACCCCTTACCTGTCTTCAAGAAATGCATTCTATTTATCTCACTAAATACCATTGTCATGGTAGTTGTTAGTGTAGATATTTCATTAACTGCACTGACCACTCTTTGTGGTAAGCTTCATATTGTGAGCCAGTCCTTCCAACCCTCATCTCTATTGTCTTTGGGTATTATTACCATACTGTCTTTTATTTTTCTTAAATCCCACAGATGAGTGAGACTATTTCATGTTTATCTCTCTCCTTCTGACTTATTTCATTCAGCATAATAGTTTTCATGTCCATCTATGTAGGGGAAAATTTCGTGATTTCATTTTTAGTGATGGCTACATAAAATTCATTATGTATAGATACTAGAGTTTTTTTTTAGTCACTCATATGTTGTTGGGAATTCGTGTTGATTCCAGATTCTGGCTATTTAAATAGAGCTGCAAGGAATATAGGCATGCAGCAGGCATTTTTGTATTGTGTCTTTGTGTTCCTAGAGTATATCCCTAGGAGTGGTATAGCTGGATTATATGGGAGTTCAATTTCCAGTGCTTTGTGAAATACCCATATTGTTTTTCAGAAAGGTTAGACTAGATAGCATTCAAAATCAGTAGTAAATAACAGTTCCTATCTCCCCACATACTTGCCAGTACTGATTCTTCTCCTTTGTGATGTGTGCCAGTATCTATGGAGTGGGATGGTACTATATTGTTGTTTTGATTTGTATTTTACTTATGATTAGTGTTGTGAAGCATTTTTAATAGGCCAGTTTGCTTTTGATAAAGTGAGAACATGAAATGGTGTAAAGATAGCCTATTCAACAAAATGTGCTGGGAAAACTGGATAATTAAATGTAAGAATTTAAAATTTAATCCCTATCTCACAATTTACACAAAAGTCAATTCAAATTGAATCAAAACTCTAGAGATCCAACTAGAACTTAAGAAGCACATTGAGGAAATCATAGGAAGAATGCTCCAAGATTTTGAGCTCAAAGGAATATTCAGTGATCTGATACCACTGGCAAAGGCAACAAAATAAAACAATGAAACTAAATGAAATTATAGAGCTTCTGATTGTGAAAAGTAGATGGCTAAAACTAAAATATGGCTAACTGAATGGGAAAAATATTTTACTTGACACTTCAGATAAGGGTTAATGTCCAGGACATATAAATAATTAATAAATATAAAAAAAGATAAAAATCATATAAAATTATGAAGAGGAATTGAACAGACACTGAGAGGAAGACAAGATCACAAAAAGTGCTCACACCTTTATTTATTAGGAAAATCCAAATAAAGTCAAGAATGAGACATTCCAGTGAGTATGGCACATATCATAAATAATTGGCACAATCTGTGTTGGCAACAATATTGTGAGTAAAGAGCATCCATCCACTATTTTTATGAATATTGTCTGGTTCAATCCCTAACTGCCATAAGATTCAGGAATTGCACTTTTAGGTATCTATGCCCATGACCTAAACGTATTCATTTGAAGGGCTATATGTACATCACAATTCATTGTTGCAATTAGTACAATAGCTAAGAAATGGAATCTACCTAGGTGTACAACTATAGAAGAATGGATTGTGAAGATATGGCATATACACAATGGAATACTATGCTGCTGTAAGGCTTGATAAAATCATGCAATTTGCTGCAAACTGATTATAACTGGAAGATATTATATTGAAGTAAGTCAGCTGACAAAGAAAGGATGGTCTGATGTATCTATGGTATATAAACATAAATCGCATTAGGGAATTTAATCATTTAAGTTATATTTAAGTTATTTTTAATTTAAGTAATAAGGGATTGGAGAGATAGCAAAATGGTAGGGTATTTGCCTTGCATTCGGTAGACTTGAGAGGGATCGGTTCGATGTCCAGCATCCCTTACAGTCCCTTCACTGCCAGGGGCAATTTCTGAGTGCAGAGCCAGGAGTGACCCCTGATTGCTGCTGAGTATGTCCCAGAAACCAATCAATCAATAAATGAATATAAAAAAAAGCCTTCAGCCATCTCCCTCTTTCTCCCCTGGACTCCATGCCTTTCCTGGGTGCCAGCCCAGGTGGCTAGAAGTGGGTGCCAGGTGGACTCTATAGGGGTCCTCAGACCTCTCCCCTCTCCCTACACCTGGGGTGAGGGACATGGGGAGGAGGGCAGGCAGATGTTGCACTGGGTTGTGGTGGCGCAGTCACTGGCAAATTTTTCTCATTTATCTACATTTTAAATTGATAGTATTCTATGCATATATTTTGCATATGCATAATATCCATCTTGAATTGTGCCCTTGACACTGCCTACAAAGCTCATTTCTAGTCATTTAGTGCCTCAGCCCCAACCATTATTTCTCTCCATTTACCCATTTTGCCTTCAATACCATACAGGTCAAATCACAGACCAAAGTGGTTCTCTGAATTTAACACCCTACCCAACTATCTCAAAATTTCCCCTCTCTATATGTGTTTTGTCTGTCCTTCTCTTTGTTATCTGTTTAATAAGGAAGTCTGTAGGAGTGTCCCTCCATTTAAATTTTATGTTAGAACCAAGTCAAGTTGATTGTTGGACTTGTTCTAGCGTCCTCATAGGCACCAATCACGCCATGTGGCATTGTTCTTCCTTTGCATGGATATATTAAAATGAGAAATTACTATATATATATATATATATATATATATGTTCTTATCTAATAGAGATGGGAACACACAAATCTTGTAATGCAGTGTGACCTTACACCCAAAACATTGTCATAAAGACCTGGCTCAGACCACAGAAGAACAGGCATTGTCCATTTACTTCTGAACCAGGGAT
>PVKC010043281.1:0-11822 GCA_004027635.1 Crocidura indochinensis | reverse complement strand
AATTTAAAAAAAAAAAAAAAAAAAAAGGCTTTAAGGATCTGACCTATTGGAGAGTCCTGTTGGGATGATAATAGTAGTGTCCCCCTTCCATCTGATTTCCTTCTTGTGGCTCCCCCAGTCCTAACATTGCAAAAATTAGTTTTGTTTTTTTGTTTTGTTTTGTTTTTGGGTCACACCCGGCAGTGCTCAGGGGTTCCTCCTGGCTCCATGCTCAGAAATTGCTCCTGGCAGGCATGGGGGACCATATGGGGCACCGGGATTCCAACCAATGACCTTTTGCATGAAAGGCAAACGCCTTACCTCCATGCTATCTCCCGAGCCCCAAAAATTAGTTTTGTTAACATACTTTAATTAGCATGTAAAAAGTCGTATTGGAAGGACAGGAAGACTCCATCCTATTTGAATCTTCACTCCTTTAACTCTGTGCTTAACTCTGCCTGTTTTACTCAGGCATAGTATGAAAGTATCTGAATTTTAGGTTTAAGGAGAGTTGGTAGAAGTGTTCAGTAGATTTTTTGGCATACAATAAGCACTCTAGAAGTATATTCCTCTATACAGCATATCTGATCACTTTTTCATGAGAATTAACAATAACTGACTTGAAATACCCAATTATAAATATATTGCTAAAATATTAGCAAGTCAACAAAGTTATAATGTATATTAAGTACATATTAGTAATGGTTTATATATTTTGGGGGACCATATGGGATGCTGGGGGATTGAACCGATGTCCATCCTGGGTCAGCCCTGTGCAGGGCAAACGCCCTACCACTGTGCCATTGCTCTGGCCCCAAGGTTTATATATATATATATATATATATATATATTGGTTTTTTTGTCACACCCGGTGGTGCTAAGGGGTCCTTCTGGCTCTATGCTCAGAAACGACTCCTGGCAGGCTTAGGGGACCATATGGGATGCCAGGATTCAAACCACCATCCTTCTGCATGCAAGGCAAATGCCTTACCTCTATGCTATCTCTCTGTCCCCTAAGGTTTATATTTTTTATTTTAAAAATCGTGTGCTTTTAGTGGGAAATGTTTGTGGTTTTTTAATCCTAATTTTTGTAAAATTTAAAGCTTCTCTGGGTCCGAGTCCTGATGTACATCCCTGAGACCCTAGTTTTAAGTTAAATATAAAAGCAATCTAATTTTTGAAATAAAGAGAAATACCTTGGCAAATGGCAGTTTATTTTAGTTAAGTTACGAAAAACAAAAGGCATCAAACCAAAATGCATATTTTATTGCAATTTTTTAAAATGCTTTTAAGTCACAATGAAGAGTGCATGTGTACAAGTGTAATAGTACAGTGTAGTTTTAATGCTGGGTGGTTACCTTTAATATAGCAAGAGAAAAACATCAGGTAATGCGAATCTCTGGTGAGCTATGTTATATGTAGTTTGAAAAACCCTTTTCAAGATTCAACCAAAAATAATTTTAAAGCTTTGGCACTTGCATATTAAATGAATTATTGAAAAGGAAAATTAAAACAGTAAGGTATTTAGAGTTGTGAAAATCTTAGTTATCTATTGAATTATATAAAGTATATTTACTGTAAAGCAACCAGTTAGTATAAAGGTCATTTACAAATTCAACAGTAAATGTAAACATTTTTTATATTTAGGATTTTTGAGTTACAAGTTAAACTGAATTTTAACTGCAATGGAGAGGAAGAGCATAGCAGGCAAAATAACAGGTAATACTGTAGTTTAAATAAAATCCAAATAATTGCCTTGTCCTAGGATTTGAAAACAGTAAAACTATATGTGTTACAGGTGAATCTCTTAAGAGATTCAAACATTCATTTGTGCCCAGCCAAAGTAAAAAAAAAATCAAGAAAGATGAGCCTTTAGGGACTGGAGAGAGATACAGGGCTATTAGGCTGCTTGCCTCGAATGGGTCCAGCTCCTTGTTGATTCCTGGCATCATATTTGGTCCCTTGTGCAGAGCCAAGAATAATATCTGAATGCTATCAGTTGTGGTTCAAGTCGCCCTCTCCCACCCACCTCCTGGAAAATGGGTTTTCAGATTTCTGTGAATTTCTCTAATGGCCTTTTCTGCCTTTCCGCTTTTATTCCGGGGTAGGAAAGAAGGCATACCTGGCTCTGCTGTCCATAATGACCCACCTGGTAGTGCTTGTGAACCATTCTGCAGTGCCATGGATTCACATTTGAACTGTGGTCTGGATTTGCGATGTGAGACAAGCCCATTAAATCCTTAAAGTGATTTTGTGGTCTTGAGTGGGTAAATCAGACAGACCTGAGAATAATACTGGGCTTGGGATAGAGAACATTGCCTTGCTGAACGTCAAGTTTTGTATACTTTGTCACCTTCCAGGTGCTTAGAAGTAAAAAATGGTAGCAGCCTTTTACCAGTTCACTTTTAAGATTAAAATAAGATTTTATAGATTAAAATTAGTTTGTTCGCCCAGTCTTTTTAAAATCACAGTTCAAGAAGTTGGTATATACTCATTGAGGAAAAGGCTTGACTTTTGACTGAAAAGCTATTAGCTAAACTTCTGAGCCCCTAAGTGCAGGAATTATTTGCTGGCTCATGATTTTTCCCCTTGGTAAAACTGATTGCTTTCGTTTTTTCCCCTTTCAAGCCTTGTATTCACTTTAGCAAGATGCATTGAATTTCTGGCCAGAGAAACAAAGAATTCAGGCTTGGAGGAAACACTTGACTGTATCCTGGGAAAAATAGAGTTGAAGCCTGAGATCTACAGCTAGGCTAGTCTTTAATAGATAACTGTCAATTTATTCATTGTTCAGAAGTATACAGGAAGGAGTAAGTATTCCTTTGGTTCTTTTGCCAAGTTTTCGCCTCCAATGACGCTGTTAATTAAGTTTAGTTGCTCCAGCTTTCAGGGTGTGATGAAGTTGCTAATTTAGAAACAACTGACCCGCTTGTATTCTTTATATGCATTTTTGGAGATATGACTGTTATGTTTTCAGAATGCTATTCTATGCCTGGTTTTGGAAATCTAAAATACCTCAACTGTTGCTTACCAATAAATAACAAGTATTCCTCCATAGCTGAGTTTGAGGAAATAGAAAAAAAAAAAACCAAACGTACAGAAATTTAAAATTAGTTTGCAGTACTTAGCTACATTTCACATTTCCCCCACACAATTTGTAAGTATTTTGGAAGGTAAGATAGAACCGAGAGAAAAAGTGGGGTGGGATTTTTGTTTTTGCTTTGCCATACCCAGATACACTCAGGCATACTCCTGCCTCCACTCAGGGAACACCACAGATGGGGCTTGGAGGACCACATGTATTGCCAGGAACTAAACCTGAGCCTTCTGTGTACAAGCAAGCTACACAGGTAATCCTTATCTATTGTGCTTTTCCCTCAGCCAATTATGATTGATTTGTTGGGTTTTTGCAGTGACAGGTATCAATTCTAGGATCTCACTTGTACAAGGCAAGTGCTCTACCACTGAGTCACATCTCAAGCTCAGGGTATATATTTCAAATTATATTGAAAATTAAAAGATTGAGGCCGGAGGGGTAGCATGGAGGCAAGGCATTCGCCTTGTATGCAGAAGGACGGTGGCTTGAATCCCAGCATCCCATATGGTCCCCCAAGCCTTCCAGGAACAATTTCTGAGTGTAGAGCCAGGAGTAATCCCTGAGCGCTGCTGGTTGTGACACCCCCCCCAAAAAAAGTAAAGAAAATTAAAAGATTGATTCCTTATTCTATAAGAAAAAAAACTAGCTTCTTGTTACAGCTGGTACACGGGTTAGGATTTTCTTTTCTTAACTTTCTGTTCAGAGCTTACTCAAGGATCATATTTGGTGCTCAGGGGACAATATGTGGTGCCAAGGATTTTATGCCAGGGATGAGGCAGTCACCTTACCCTATGTATTATCTCTGGCCCTTTTGTTAGTTTTAGAACAGGTAATCACTAAAACTAATGATTCATCTTAGACTTTATTTTCAAATTCTTTAAGAGATCAAAATTTGACTTTTTTTTACAAAGTATATTCTGGAACTTTGTGAACTGTACATTTTATTTAAGAGAAAGTTCTGAATCATAATAAAATTTCTGACTAAGGATGAAGAATTTTAGAAAGGGTACGTTAGAAAAAGAAGTACATAACTATTTCCTTTTGGTTGCTACAAGTGCTTAGCTTTGAGAAGAGTTAGGGGAATTTAGATATATTTTAATCCTACAGTCTTTCAAAGATAGGTAATTATAACAAGAAGTAGTATAATATGCCCAGTCTTTAATGATTTAAATGTGATCAAGCCCCCTTGTATGTGTTCTGTTTTGTGGAGAATGGAATTTTTTAGGTGGTAGGATAATTTGGTGAGATAGGCAATTGGTTTCTTCAAATGGAAAAGACAAAACTCCTTCCAAGAGGCTTTAAATCTTATGATAATTGACTCAAAGCATGTGATCTTAGATTAGGATATTTGCTCAGAAATCCTCTCTGCCTCTTAAAATTGCTTCATAACTAAATCATTAACGACTAGGAAAACCATTGCCTGAGCTCATACCTACTCAGAAATTAAGAATCGCAATGACCATCTAACCGGTGATAAAATACATTGAAATAGGATTTCCCTGTATCTGTTAATATGTTAGTCAAGCATTTTATATATAGAACAATAACTTGGATTATGGGAACTAAGTGGGGAATTCCAGACTTCATTTTGAGTAATAGTGTAGCCAAAAGGATTCCTAAAAAAATTATCTGGGAACAGAATAACAAATGGCTTTCTGTCTTAACCAAAGCAATTAAGATTAACGGGTACATTAAACAGTCTGCAGTTTGGTTATGTGAAGTTACCATTCAACAAGGTGCCCGTTTAAATTATAGAAATGGCAATGATGCAAATAGCCATTGGTCTGGACAGCAGATGCAGCAACACAGACAGACATGGGAGATGATTGCCTTTCACAATGTGAATACTTTTCCCTTCAGAGAGAAGGTAGTACAAAAAGCACTCGGGTATCATATTCTTCATTCACAAGTTTTATTTCTTGCAATTAATTTTTGTATCTTCAAAGTTGATTTGTCTTTTAAAAAATTAATACTTCTTATTCATCATACATTTTGCCCTCTCCCCCAAGGAAAACAAACCCAGGGAAGGTGTAATTTAGGGGGCAGTTGAAATATGTACTATAGGTTCATGACAAAGGCTTTCCAGCCCACCATCCTGCACATATACAAAATGGCAGCACCTCAGGTTCACCTGAATGAAGTCCCAAATGCCAGCCCTAGGCAAGTAATGCAAGTGCACGCCAAGGGAAGAGCAAAACAGAAGCTTTCAATTTACTTTCCATGGTAGTTAGCAAAGTCTTCAAACCGTCTCATTTGGGAAAGTGAAAAGTAAGTGTATAGAGCAACATCATGACCCAGCCAAGAATAATAAATGAAACGAGAAATAATTTACCTGGGCCACAGAAATAAATTTGTTTTATCATGTTTTTCATTAAGTCCCCAGCACCTGAAGTAGCAAGTTCTAAATGGGCTTCTAAAGGCATGCAGGTTTTCACACACATCTACAAAGAATTTCTTTCACTCAAACATAGCACAATCAAGGATAAAATATTTTTGGAGGCACAAGAAGAGCACAAGAAAGAACGAGTAAGTATATGCTTGAGGCCTTGTGTATGACGAAGATGGTATTCATATATAGAAGCAGTGAAAGCTGTTAAAGTGCTACATAAAGCTGTAAGTCTAACATACACACAATTCAACTGCACTGCTAATTATGGTTGTCTTTATTTTCTTTTTCCTTGCCCAGCCCTATCTAAACAAAATAAAACTACAGGACTGAAATTTAACAACCCATTAAAATCAGCAATAAGTTATGAAAATCATAAAGCTTTTTTTTTTTAAAGTAATTAAGGGTAGTTAAAGTATACAAAGTCCAAACAGCCAAGAATAAGGTCTCCAAAAAGGTTTCCTGGGTTAAGGGACAAGGGCCATGGGGAACCTTGGAGTTCGAGAGACAAAGGGAACACGACATTAAAGTGCAGGCTAGAAATTTCACTTAACATTTCTGAAAATATTGATAAGAGCAACAATAGCACCTGCACTGTGGGATTGGTATGTAAGGACAGAGGGAAACTGCCAATAGGAAAACGGAAGCAAATCTTTACATTAAATTGAGACAAGTGCCAAACTTAACTATGTTAACTATGATAGTGTCTACTATAAATATCCAATGGTTAAAAACGGGTAAAGGTAATGATTCTAAAAGAAAACAAACAGCATTGACCTTTTTCTACCTAGCCCAGACCTCATTCATTTTGTGCACTATAGTGAGGTGTGAGGTGTTTTTGTCATTATCAAATGCTGCATCAAAATAGATGATTTTTCCCCATGTGTTTTTTTCACTATAAAAGACATCTATGTTTTTATGGACAAGCTTTAAAAAGATGTCATTTTGGTTTTCAACACATACAAACAGTTATCAAAATCTGAAATAAAAATGCTGTCGTGGCTCAGACCTGGGCCTGCTAGCCTGCGTGCACAAGTTTTTCTGGTCCACGCAGACAAAACAGGCACACGGAGCTTTTTCTGTCTGGCCCCTCAATCCGAACTCAGGCCCAGCACGATGGAGGCTGCCGTGCATGGATGCCCCCATGCTGTCCGTGGGCCTAAGGAAGCTACTGAGCTAGCAGTTGGGTGCCCTAGTGCTAACAATGCAGTATAAGGTTAGCTTGCTTAGCATGGAATCCAACAGAAAGCTGAGCTGCATGATGATCCCTTTCAAAAGGCTTCATGGGAGTCTCCTTTTCTTCTTTTGCAAAGCATGAAATGAGATTTGAGCTTTTATTTTTTAAGAGTTGATCATCCCTAGGCTGTTTTCATAGCGTCTTTGGCTATCCAAAATTAATGCCTTGTCATTACTGTGGGTGTGATTTATTCATTTGTAGGACTAAGAAAGCTCAGGTAGAGTTCATAAGCCCATCCTTACAGGTGTTTACTCAGTCTAGTATGAGCAAACTAGAAAATGAAAGAGGACGGACTCTCCAATGTCCTCTTTCAAATCAACTAAATTAAAAATTTCCAAACATTTCTGCTGCCATTAGAAGTTCTGATTTTTAGATATGAGTATCAATATTTGTTCTGTTGGGGAAGCTCTGCCCCACTTTTTGCTAAGTATTTGCTTAAATAGAGAGGTCCTCTGACCCTTTGTTCAAGTATAGTTTTTGTTGTGTTTAATTTTAAAGAGGAGACTGCATCATGAACCCAATTTAAGAGACTGGATTGAATTGGCCCGGTGAATATTTTGCCCTGCACTGTTATATCATGCTGGGTTCTAGGAAGTGAATGAAAGTTTGACACTGGCACTGGAGTAACCTTCGTCACTCCCAATACTCTGCAGGCTGCTGTGGTCATCAATGTCACTGATGCTGGTAGTACTGATATTGTCCACTTCTCCATGGGAGAACTCTGTGCTTTCAACATCCACTTCAATCTCCTCTGCCAAAGGGAAAAAAAGGAACGACCGTTAGTAACTTGTTCTGGTTTTTTTTTAAAGTCAACATGGAGTTACTTCCTATTGTATAAAATTATTATTCCAGTGTATCTCCATTATATTTGTATAGTGTATAACTTTATATTTCCAGAGAACAGAAAGAACTGAAACAGACCCTTTTTGCAAAAGGAGTAAAATGTTTTGGTCTCAATTTAGGCAGCAACCTTACTGGTGCCTTTGACACCAGCTTGCCCTGGGCCTTCCACCAAAAGCACTTGGTCTGTTTAGTTTTAGTGCTTAATGTTAAATTACTCTAACTCCAAGTTTAACAATGGTTTGCATTAAACTAGAAACTAATTCTTAGTGATCAGAGTTGCTTTTTGGGGGGGCCATACCTGGTTGTGCTCAGGGCTTACCTCTGTCTCTGTACCCAGGGATCATTCTTGGTAGACTCAGGGCCATATTGGATGCAGGGGAATGAACATGGGCATGTACAAGGAAAATACTTTATCCAATGTACTATCTCACTAACCCCAGTTGCCCTTCTTTTTGTTTTGTTTTGATTTTGGATCATACCCAGCAGCGCTCAAGGGTCACTCCTGGCAGGCTCAGGGGATGCCGGGATTCAAACCACCGACTTTCTGCACTCAAGGCAAAAGCCTTACCTCCATGGTATCTCTCTGCCCCCCCCTCCCCCAGCTGCCTTTTTAAGGGAAGGAAAAAACAAATTTGGATAAACCAGAAAATTTTTCCAGTGCTGGAATAGCACAGAGGGGAGGGCATTTGCTTTGCATGCGGTAGATCCCATATGGTCGCTGATACTAGCACAAAGAAATTAGCACAGGTATTAGCTGCCAGGAGTAACCTCTGAGCACCACCAGGTATGCCTCCCTTCCATAAAGAGAAAATTTTCCATTTAGTCTTTGGGTAATCTACAGGTGTTTCTGTAGGCTTGTATGACTTATGATAAAGATCTTTGACTTTCAGTAAAGTTACAACACAAGTGATTTGTTTTAATCATTGTAATTTTCTTGCATTGATGGTAGGAATGTTGCAATGGTGACGGTGGGTGTTCTGTTTGACTGAAACCCAGCTACAATCATTCTTGTAATCATGGTGCTTAAATAAAGGTTTTATATGTATGTATATATATTTCTATATATACATACATGCATTTTACATGCATACACACACACACACACACACATAAAGATAAAGTCCCTGCCCTCTCAAAAAAACGCTGCTTGAGGGCTGTAGAGCTAGTGGCCTTGCATATGGCCAACCTGGGTTTGATTTCTGGCACCACAAAAGAGTCCCATGAGCCACTCCTTCCCCGCTCTCAGGAGTGTTCTCTGAGCACCACCAGGGTATGGCCCAACCTCCACCCCCACCCCACCCCCCCAAAAGAAATTCCTAAAAGAGTTATTTGAGGTTTTAAAGTCTGGATTAAAGTGACATCTATAATAAAAGATTATAAAGGTATTCCAGTGGTGGTTTTTAATTTTACTTAAAAACATGATTATTAAAAAGAAATAACGATTGGTAGTATTTTGTTAAATACTACATAGACTATCACCTGTAAGACACAAAAAGCTATATGTGGGAACCAGAGCAATAGCGCAGCCGTAGGGTGTTTGCCTTGCATGTGGCTAACCCACAATGGACCTCGGTTCGATCCCCAGCTTCCCATATGGTCCCCCAAGTCAGGAGCGATTTCTGAGCACATAACCAGGAGTAACCCCTGAGCATCACCAGATGTGGCACAAAACAAAACAAAACAAAAAATAAAGCTATATATGTATTTTAAAATAATAAAAGGTAGTTGGAAAAACTTTTTTCCCATATAGCTCATCGGATGAATTCAAGACCATTCCATTCTTTTAAATAAAACACAAAGTCTGATGTTTTATATTTGGCACTGACTTTATGAGTTCACACGAATCATAACTGCTCTAGAAAATACGCATTTTGACTCAGCCCAGGAAGACAGTAAGTTATTTCAAAGAGAATAATTTCACAAAGGACTTGTTCCTCTAAAAGTTTTAGTGATTTGTTTTTAACATTCAAGCAGCTGTCCAAACAAGCTGTATAAATAATACTATGAATTCCTAACTAATTGTTTTATGTCTATAATACTTCATAAGCTACTTAATATTTTCCAGTAACAAAATACTATCCAGCCTACTGCTGGGAAATAAAACCAAGATATTCTCTCAAGGGGCTGGAAAGATAGTGCAGTAGTTAGGGCAACTGCCTTTGCATACATCCAGCTCAGGTTCAATCCCCAGCATCCCACATGGTCCAGGAGTAATTCCTAAGTGTAGGTCATGAGTAATCCCTGAACATTTCCTAGTGTGGCCCCAAACCAAAAATAACCTAGAAAGATCCTTACAAACAACCTGCTTAATTCAAAGTAACATTTCTCTAGCCAAATGGACTACAAAAAAACCACTGAAAATATTTTGTACAGTGAAAAAGATGGCTTCCAGGTAAGAATAAGAACAGTACTAGCATTGAGTACTAAAAAAACAACTATAATTATAAAGATACACCCTATAGCTTGGGGGGTGAAATGGCTATACGGAAGAAACAACAGGAGAGTCGTTAGTTTTAGTTGGCAAAGTCACACAACCAGTAAATAGTCCAATACTGGGAATAAGGGCTGCCTTTCTAATCCAAGGTCATTCCTGTGGTTTTTGGGTCACACCCGGCAGTGCTCAGGGGTTACTCCTGGCTCCATGCTCAGAAATTGCTCCTGGCAGGCACCGGGGACCATATGGGGCACCGGGATTCGAACCGATGACCTTTTACATGAAGGGCAAACGCCTTACCTCCATGCTATCTCCCGGGCCCCCCAAGGTCATTCATATTACACCTCACTAATCATTCTTGAGGATCCTGCTGCTGTTTCTGGTAAACTGTTCAACAGTGAACACCAAATAAAAATAAAACTTTACATAGCAAAACAACAAGCTCAAGGACTTTGAGGCTCATGAGTAGGGATAAAAAAATCCTAAATTGAAAGACAGAATTATGAAAGAAATCCTATGGAACTAATGGAAAACTTGAGAGCATTAAAGATTAGACATTTAGTACATGAAAGTATATATAAGATAACCAGAATATCTGCTCCCTGAAGGTTACAAAGAAACCAACTCAAAAATGATTGTGGGGAGAGGGGCACGTTTATTCCACTTATCCTGATGGGTTTTATTTTAGACTATCAACAAGTTGATGAGCCAAAGCAAGAATGACTTGGGGTCAGAGAGAGTATAGGGGTTAAGGCCTTTAGGCCTTGCCTAACCACACATTTCCAGTAGCACCATTGGATACCCCATGAGAATTTACCAGGTATACCATACCCCAAACCCCTTAAAAATGATAATTACAGAAGTATTCTAACTCCTTGGGAATAATGATCAGTGTAACAATGACCACTGATACTAAAACTATTAAGTGGAAAGCTTACAATTTCCACAAATATATCGATGATATAAACTCGATAACTAATCTTACTGTTAGTATGGGAAAATGACATAATATTACAGTAGCAGGAAATATACAGCATCACTTCTGAAGTCTTCTTAAACAAGAACCTAAGTTTAACCAAGCTACTAAATATGCCAATCAGTTTACAAGAAATACAAGGGACACCTATGTTCCTTCTCTCTTAGATGACACCCGTCTGGTTTCAATCAGTCCAATCCAAAATGTAGAACATTCTAGGCCAGAGAGAAGGACTAGTGTGCAGAAATGCATGATTTGCAGGCTACTTTCCCAAATTGCCAGGTCCTAAACACTACCAGGTGTGGCCCCAAACACAAACTTAACAACTGTGAGAAAAATTCTAGTTTCATAGTGCCTACAACATGAAGTGGTATTAAGAGGAGAAAAGCGAAGTGAAAACTATATTTTAAAGTTTTAAAAGGCTGATCAAATAAATGCAACATAGCATTTGGATTCTGCTTCAGGTATCAATGGTAAGCTGACATTCTTTTTTTTTGTTTTGTTTTTGGTTTTTGGGCCACACCCGGTGACACTCAGGGATTACTCCTGGCTATGCGCTCAGAAGTCGCTCCTGGCTTGGGGGACCATATGGGACACGGGGGGATCGAACCGCGGTCCGTCCGAGGCAAGCGCAGGCACCGTCCTAGGCAAGCGCAGGCAAGGCAGGCACCTTACCTCCAGCGCCACCGCCCAGCCCCGTAAGCTGACATTCTTAAGAAAAAAATAAATCTAGGGGCCCGGGAGATAGCATGGAGGTAAGGCGTTTGCCTTTCATGCAAAAGGTCATCGGTTCGAATCCTGGTGCCCCATATGGTCCCCCGTGCCTGCCAGGAGCAATTTCTGAGCATGGAGCCAGGAGTAACTCCTGAG
>PVKC010043280.1:0-11764 GCA_004027635.1 Crocidura indochinensis | reverse complement strand
GGACCACGGTTCGATCCCCCGGTTCCCCATATGGTCCCCCGTGGCTGCCAGGAGCAACTTCTGAGCATTCGAATAGCCAGGAGTAACCCCTGAGCGTCACCGGGTGTGGCCCAAAAACCAAAAAAAAAAAAAAAAAAAACACACACACACTGTAGAATTCCGAGAAGGATGAAGAAAAGGAACAAGAATAATAGTTGATTGCACTATTCAAAAAATGGCAGCTGGGCCCGGAGAGATAGCATGGAAGTAGTGCGTTTGCCTTTCATGCAGAAGGACGGTAGTTCGAATCCCGGCATCCCATATGGTCCTCCGAGCCTGCCAGGAGCAATTTCTGAGCGTAGAGCCAGTAGTAACCCCTGAGTGATGCTGGGTGTGACCCAAAAACAAACAAAAAAAGACTGTTCTGTCATTACAGGGCTTTTGCTTTGGGCCGGGCGGTGGCGCTGGAGGTAAGGTGCCTGCCTTGCCTGTGCTAGCCTAGGACGAACCACGTTTTGATCCCCCGGTTTCCCATATGGTCCCCCAAGCCAGGAGCGACTTCTGAGCACGTAGCCAGGAGTAACCCCTGAGCATCACTGGGTGTAGCCCAAAAACCAAAAAAAAAAAAAGGCAGCTGTTCACTATGGCACTATGGGGCCTTTGATGGGAGGGGGGTAGAGGGAGACAGGTCTGCTGAAGCCTGGAGTGTTCAACTGCTGCCATACCAATAGCCCAGCTTCACCACATCTCCACTCACTCATCTCTGCAAAGACTAGCAGACCTGGAGTTTTGAGCAATTTGACATCTCTGCAGAGATCATAAATGAGTGGTGAAGCAAGACTTTTGCTAAAACAGCTGGTATGGCTTTGGCAGGGCAGGATTTGACCTGCCTTCTCCAGAGGTTGCCCACTTTCAGCTGCACAGCCAGTATACCCATAAATTTTCATGACTGTTTACATCTCTTTTGAGAATAAAGTGAGTCTATCACTTTAACTTTTTTTTTTTTTTTTGGTTTTTGGGTCACACCCAGCAGTGCTCAGGGGTTACTCCTGGCTCCATGCTCAGAAATTGCTCCTGGCAGGCACAGGGGACCATATGGGGCACCGGGATTCGAACCAATGACCTTTTGCATGAAAGGCAAACGCCTTACCTCCATACTATCTCCCGGGCCCCCACTTTAACTTTTTAATATAAATTTTTAACTGAATCACTGTGAGATACACAGTTACAAAGTTGTTCTTGATTTTCAGTCATACAATGTATGATACTCTTTGTTGTTGTTTTTTTGTTTGTTTTTGTTTTAGGGCCACACCTGGTGATGCTCAAGGCCTACTCTTGACTATGCGCTCAGAAATCGCTCCTGATTTGGGGGGACCATATGGGACGCCAGGGGATCAAACGTCGGTCCATTCTAGGCTAGGCTTGCAAGGCAGATGATGCCTTACCTCTAGCGCCACCACTCCGGTCCCAACACTCTTAACTAGTGCACATCTCCTACCACCAATGTCCCCACTTTCCCTCCTGCTCTCCCCCTGTGTTCTCCCTGCCTACCACTGTAGCAGACATTTTTCTTCTCTCTCTTTTCCCTTTTTTTAAATTTTAGACATTGTGATTTGCAATATTGTTATTGAAGAAGTATCAAGCACATCATTTATATCCTTTCAGCACCCAGTTATTGTTCTGAGTGGTCATTTCCAACTATCATTGTCATGGTGGTACCTTCTCTGCCCTAACTGCACTCCCCTGATCTTTCTGACAAACTTCCTACCAAGGTCAGTTCTCTTGGCTCTGTCTCCATTGTCTTTGGATATTATTACCGTAATATCTTTTTTTTCTATAGTTCACAAATAAGTGCAATAAGTCTGTATTCCTCTCACTCTGACTCATTTTGCTCAGCAAAATAAAAGCCTCCATATCTATCCATGTGTAAACAAATTTCTTTACTTAATTTTTATCAAGAGCTGCATAGGGCTCCATTGTTTAGATGTACTATGGTTCCTTTATTCATTTGTTTTCAGAAACCTACTGTGTTTCCAGATTCTAGCTTTTGTGAATAGTGCTGTAATAAACATAAAAGCACAGATACATTGTTTTGGGCCCCCTATGGTAAATTTCCATGAGCAATATTGCTGAGTCATGTGGAAACTCAATTTCTAGTTTTTTGAGGAATGTCCATATTGTTTTTAGAAGGCTGAACCAGTTGATATTCCCACTAACAGACTCACTTTAATATTAAAGATACATGGGGCCCGGAAGATAGCATGGAGGTAAGGCGTTTGCCTTTCATGCAAAAGGTCATCGGTTCGAATCCCGGTGCTCCATATGGTCCCCCGTGCCTGCCAGGAGCAATTTCTGAGCATGGAGCCAGGAGTAACCCCTGAGCACTGCCGGGTGTGACCCAAAAACCAAAAAAAAAACAAAAAAAAAATATTAAAGATACATATAAAATGAGAATGAAAGAATAGAAAACATATTCAAGAGCAACCAAAAAAAAACCCAAAACAGGGAAAGCAAATCTTATTACATGACACAAACTTTAAACTGCAAATGGTCAGGGGCGGTAGGAAAGCAGGGTGCTTGTTTGTACACAACTGACTCTGGTTCAATCCCTCCTTATATCCTCATGTGGTCTCTGGAGCACTGCCAGGTGTGTCACTCTTGCCCTCCCCCCACACGCAAAGAAAAACTGAAAATGGCCAAAAGGAGGAGAGATTATTAAAAATGTTAAATGGGTCGATTCATCAGGAAAACATAACAATTGTGAATATATAAATATATTCACAACATTGTACACAATGTTAGAGAATCTTAATCTACAAATAAATACAAATAGCACTAAAAGAAAAATTAAATATTAATATGTTAATATCTGGGAATTCTTTATTTTGTTTTTGGACCACACACAGCAGTGCTCAGAAATCATTCCTGGCAGGCTCAGGGGACCACATGGGATGCCGGGGATCGAACCTGGGTTCGTCCCAGGATGGCTGCATGCAAGGCATGCACTAGGTGCTATCACTTGGCCCCAGTACCTGGGAATTCCTAATACACCAGGAATACTCTCAAACAATAGATATTTAGAAAGAAAAACCAGTGTCAAGGGGCAGGAGTAATAGTACTATAGCAAGTAGGGTGCTTGCCTTGCATACAGCCAACCTGGATTCAGTCTCCGGAGTTCCATATGATCTCCTCAGCGCCTTGAGGAGTGATCCCTGAGCACTGCCTGATGGGTCCCTACATACACACAAAGTAAAATAAAGCTCTGAATGTTTGAACTAACGGTTACCTTATACTTCATACAAAAATTAAGTAAGGAGTTTAATGATAACCTAAAATCTTAATCAGGAAAAGTCTGAACTAGCCAAATCAGAAGAAAACATATGCAGCAATCTCCATTAATAGATAACACTCTCCTTTCTCCCCTATTATCTCCTCTTCTACTCCTCTCTCTCTCTCTCTCTCTCTCTCTCTCTCTCTCTCTCTCTCTCTCTCTCTCTCTCTCTCTCAAAAGCAAGAACAATAAGAACAAGTAGGACTGTAGGACTACATCAAGCCAAACAACTTATTTTTTAGTATTTCCTTTTTTCTTTCCCTTTTTGGTTAGGCTCAAACAGCTTCTCTGCAGCAAAGGAAATCAATCCAAAGTGGGAGGGAAATTCTCTGCCTCCTCCTAGTTCTGGATCCCTTTGCTGAAGAAGGCACAGAGGGGCAACAATAAGCCTTTGAGCCTGCCCCGCTGCTATGGGACACCTGGCCTTCTCTTTTTTTGTTTTGTTTTGCTTCATATGGAGGGGCCACACCCAGTGGTGCTCAGGGGTTACTCTTCGGCTCTGTGCTCAGAAATTACTCCTGGCAGACTTATGCTACCATATGAGATGCCAGGGATAGAACCAGGGTCAGCTACATACAAGGCAAACACCCTAACCATTGTGCATTCAGTCCCAGTCCCATCCAGGCCTTCTTTTTCCAAGGAGCTGATTGTTATTCTGAGCTGAAGGAGCTCAAAATGATGCAGGACCATGTGGGGGAGACAGGAAGGTTAGATGCTAAACCCAACCATTGAGGGAACAACTGAGGGTCAACCCCAGCAGGAAGGTCCTGCTCCAAGGTCGGAGCAGAAGTGCAGGGTACTGACTTGGATGCCAGCAGGGCGGAGGGTAGTACAGCATCCTGGGCAGCTCTCCAAACCCAGCCCAGAATGGAGCTGACTCAAGCTGAGGCTTGAACTTGAACACAGCACAATCCCCTGAGTCCCTCCCTTCTGAGTCTCCTCTGCTGGTATTTCAGCAATCACTGAGCACAGATTGCTCACCAGGACAGAAGCACAAGAGCCACCTAAGTCTCACAATGGTTTGGACATGCATGGATGCAAAACCCAGGAGATACAATGTAAATGTCATCAACTGAGATGACATTCAGCCTGAAAACACAGACTGCACAACTCACAACTCAGAGAAACTAGAAAATGTAACACCAACAAGCCATTTACCAAAGGCTATTTACCAAATAAACAGTAACAAAAATAAAATGTAACACCAACAAGCCATTTACCAAAGGCTATTTACCAAATAAACAGTAACAAAAATAGATCAAGGATCACCAGGGACTGGGAGAGTGGTGTTATAGACAGGATTTCGGGGGAGTACAGAAAATGGTCCTATTTGACTATAGTGATTGCTACTCTCCGAGACTCTTTTAAAATTCACTCAGCTTGGGGCTGGAGAGATAACACAGCAGGAGGGTGTTTGCCTTGCATGCAGCTGATCCAGGACAGAGAGTAGTTGGAATCCCGGCATCCCATATCATCCCATGAGCCTGTCAGGAGCGATTTCTGAGCACAGAGCCAGTAGTAATCCCCAAGCACCACCAGGTATTACCACCACCCCCAAATAAAAAAGAAACCAAAAAGTAAATTCAACTAAACACTGCACAAGGAGGAACTGAATGGTTTGGAAAGGCTGTCTCAATCAAGCTGACCTTTATTAAAATCCCAACCTATTAAATGGGAGAAGGGGGCCACCAGAACAATAAACAGAAGATTCAGGTAACCAGAGAGTGCTCTATCAATGCTCTGGAGAAATCAAGTAGGAAGGGAAAGTCCAGGGCTTATGGGGGAGCAGAGGAGTTAAGGGTAATTTCGTAAAGAGAGCATCATTTTAAGTCTCAAGCACCAGCCAGATGATAAATGACTGGCAGCTTTCATAAGAGGGGAACACAAGTCAGACTGTGTCTCTTTGACGCTACACTCATACCTAGACCCCTGACAACTTTTGGGAGCCCTGGCCTGTGCCCTGGCATTTGGCTAGAAAAGCAGTTTTTGTCCCCCAAATGGCCTAGGAACAAAGGACAGCAAAGGGACAAAGAGCTGTGGGACTGTGGGCCTTGGGAGGCAGCTCAGAAACCCAGCGCAAACTAGGACAGCAACAGACTTCAAGGAACAGATAAGTAAGAGACCAATATGGGTCAAGGATGGGAACCAAGGTGGAGCCAGCATGTGTCTAGACAGGGACCCTCAGGGGATTCAAAGAGACTTTTGATTTGGGGCCACACCTGGAGGCACTCAGGGGTAACTCCTATCTCTGAACTCAGAAATCACTCCCAGCAGGCTCCGAAGACCAAATGGGATCCTAGGGATTGAACCCAGATAGGCCATGTGCAACGTAAATGCTCTCTCCGTTGTGCTACTGCTTTGGCCCCAAGAACAACACCTTCTTAAAACTGTTACACAGATAACTTCATGAGCATCTAGGGTTTCATAAGTTAATTTTACAAACCAACTTTAAGGACTCACTCCAGAACCAAACCAGCTTCACAGTCAGGCTGCAACCATTATAAGTGGAGACAGGAAGCTTCCCTGAACAGACAGAAGGGGTTCAAAGGTAGCCTTCCAGGATAATGTTCAGGAAAGCCTAGTTCTCACAATTCAGCTGCTGCAAGAAGCTCTGAGCAACCCCAGCTGCTAGGATGAATGGGTTCTGAAGGGAAGCAACAGTGTTTGAGGAACACACACAGACCACACATTTCAGATGTGGCAAGGTGTGCACACCAACAGCAACTCTGGGTTTGGGCCTCTATGCCTTCAAAATAATAATGATTCTTTTGTTTTGTTTTGTTTTGTTTTGTTTTGGGGCCACACCGGGTGATGCTCTGGGGTTACTCCTGGCTATTTTCTCAGAAGTCGCTCCTGGCAGGCACGGGGGACCATATGGGGAACCGGGGGATAGAACCGCGGTCCGTCCTAGGTTAGCACAAGGCAAGGCAGGCACCTTACCTCCAGCGCCACCGCCAGGCCCTAATAATGATTCTTATACGTGTGATAGAGGTATTTCTGCTGGAAGTTGGAGGCATCAGACACCACCTTTGCTTCAGGAGTGCCTATTCCTGATCCGCCCTCCAACCTGTTTGCCTTGCCTACCCGATTGGCTATCCAGTCCTAGAAGAAAATCGGCTTTCCTTGGTGGTTGCTTTAAGAAACCTCTCCTCCCACCTGCTTCAGTTTGATGGTCTCAAAGCAGCCAGCCCTGTTCTGCACCAGGATGTCCACCTGCAGCTCTTAGAGCTTCCCCTTGGGCCAGCTGCTGACATCTTGCCCTGTCCTGTCAGGGACCAGAGAGAAACTTTTATGAAGGTAGAGAGGGTTTCTCCCCACCTAGCCAGCCTAGCCCTGCCACCCCTTTCGTAGCTCACAACCCAGCTTTCTACCCAGTCTCTTTCCATCTTCACCTCCACTAAGTGGTTTTGTCTTTCAAAGCGGGTTTCCTTGAGAGCCAAAAATAGTCCAGCAGGCAGGACCTTTCACCTGCCTTGCCAGCATCCCGTATGAACCCCACTGCACCCCCTGCACCGACAGAAGTCATCCCAGATTGCAGAACTAGTTAGTAGTCTTGAGCATTACCAGATGTGGCCTCCAAACCAACACAAACAAAAACAAAAACATAAACAAGCAAAAAGGGGGCTCCCTGAGGAGAGGGAAAAATCTAACGCTATCCTAACTAGAAATGAGGGAGTTGGGGACATGGACCAGGGTGACAAGGCCAAGCCACGCAAAGGAGTGGCAATCAGTGACTTTTGCGGGGTGGGGGGCTCCAGGGGAGCCAGTCTCCGGGAAAAGACCCTCGCACCGCCGGCCAGGGCCTCCCCCGCACCTGAAGCAGGAATGCGCCCAAGTTGCCAGGCAGCTGCCCAGGGCCCGGTGGTTCGTGCCAACTCCGCACCGGGGGAAACGTGGCTCGCGATGCCCGAAACCCACCGCCCTTTCTCCCCACGACCCCGAGCCCCGCCACCCCACACACACACGTTGCTGCTCCTGCGGCTGGGCTCAGGGTCATCCGAAGGGCCCCCCAGAGGGACTTGGGGCGCTGCCCAGCCCGGGAGGCCGTTCTGGGCTGGTTCCAGTCCTTGCAACCGCCGTTCCGTTCTCCGAGCTGGGACGGGGAGGGGGCGGAGGGGGGGGCCGGGCTCTGCTGCGCACGCTGAGAGGCCCGGACTGGCACCGTCTGGAGAGGCTAAATTGAGTCCTCTCCCCTCGGAAGTTGCCTGCGTGGTTCGGCAACCCCAGGTGCCCAGGCCCGGGCCCCCCAACACCTGGTCTGGTGGCACGAACTTCCTTCCAGGTTCCAATTGCTTCAGGACGGTTTGCTGGTTTGTTCACTTAAGAATGCTTTACATTCCCAAAAAAACAAAAACAAAAACAAAAAAACATTATGGGGTCCGGGAGATAGCATGGAGGTGAGGCGTTTGCCTTTCATGCAAAAGGTCATCGGTTCGAATCCCGGTGCCCCATATGGTCCCCCATGCCTGCCAGGAGCAATTTCTGAGCATGGAGCCAGGAGTACCCAAAAACCAAAAAAAGAATGCTTTACATGGGGCTGGAGAGATAACATGGAGGTTATCGTTTGCCTTGTATGCAGAAGGATTGTGGTTAGAATCCCGGCAACCCATATGGTCCCCTGAGCCTGCCAGGGGCGATTTCTGAGCGTAGAGCCAGGAGGAACCCCTGAGTACTGCCGGGTGTGACCCCCCCCCCAAAAAAAGACAGTGGAAGAACCGATTGCTTATTCACATGCTAAGAAGCAATATGACGATGATTAAGTAAATATTGATATATCTAACAACTTATAAAATAAACGACCTTGAGGGACTGGAGAAATAGCATGCAGGTAAGACGTTTGCCTTGCATGCAGAAGGACGGTGGTTCGAATCCCGGCATGCCATATGGTCCCCAATGGTCCCCGAGCCTGCCAGGAGCGATTTCTGAGCGTAGAGCCAGGAGTAACCCCTAAGCGCTGCCGGTGTGACACAAAAACCAAAAGAATAAACAACAACAACAAAAACCGACCTTGAGGGTCCAGAGTGATAGCAGAGCAGGCAGGACTTTTGTTGTCATCTTGCTTGTTTTGCCGGAATCACTCCTGGCAGCCTTGGGGGACCGTATGAGATGCCGAGATCAAACCCGGATCGGCCTTGTGCTCCAGCCCGGAGAATAGCATTTTCTTGCATGGGCCGCCCGAGTTTCTGACCCGTTTGCCTGTCCTTGGCCTGTGCTGCTTATCAATGGAATAAACGCCCGATGAACAAACAGCATGTTCTCCATGCTAACCTCATTATCCAAAACTGCAACAATTTTCTAAGCAAACTGCTGTCACCGTGTTTTGACCAGAAAAGAAAAGATTTTTATTTAATGACCACATCTTTCTTTGCTAAAGGCATGAGCGAGTATCAAATAGAAGGTTATAGAGGAAATTCTGGTGGCACAGTTTTCCTGGGATCGGTGTTACTCTTTTATTCAATTCCCAAGTATTATTGGTAGAACATTACAGAGAAAGATTGAGATACGTATCATTGGTACCCCAGAAAAGCGATTATGAATAGAAAGCTCCTCTTACAAAGACAGGCAACACTCGGGTCTTATTCCCCCCACCCTCCCATCTAAGTGGCCATGTTTATAGAACAAGAATTTATCCTGGGACCAGAGTGAGAGCTGCATTTGCCTTGCACACAGACCACAGACCACCTGGGCTCAATCTCTGGCATCCCATATGATTCCCTGAGCCCTGCCAGTAGCCAGTAGTGGTTCCTGAGCACCACCAGGTATGACTCAAAAAAACAAACAACAAACAAAAATCAAAAGGAATGGAGAAAGACAGAGAGAGAGAGAGAGAGAGAGAGAGAGAGAGAGAGAGAGAGAGAGAGAGAGAGAGAGCACTTTCCTTTTTTGTTTATTTGTTCTGTTTTTGTTTTTGGGGTCATACCCAGCGATGTTCAGGGGTTCCTCCTGACTCTGACTCTGTACTCAGGAATTACTCCTGGTGGTGCATAGGGGACCATACTGAATGCCAGGGATCAATCAAGGGATTGTCTGTGTGTTAGGTAAATGGCCTACCTACGGGCTCTGGTCCAGCACTTTTCTTCTTGAATGAATTTCTTTTTCTCTTTTTATTTTTTCTTTTTGGTTTGCACCCAGCAATGTTCCCACTTACTCCTGGCTCTGCACTCAAGGGACCATATGGGGTCTTGAAAATCAAACTTAGTTTGCCCACCTGCCCACTGTGCTCTCTCTTCAGCCCCTAATGAGTTCATTACCATAGAACTTTAAATAACAAGCCTCAAGCAGGACAAGAACTACCCCAGGAGTATAGAGCCAGGCATGCTCCCTAAGTACTGCTGGGGGTGATCCCAAACCCATTCCCAGCTCTTCCCTCCAAAACAAGAAGTTTACTGATCTACAGCAAATAAGAACACAAAATCAATCAAATGTAAACACACAGTCAGCTGTTCTGTGGATTGTTCTGCTAGTCCTTTTTTTTTTTTTTTTTTTTTTTTTGGTTTTTGGACCACACCCAGTGATGCTCAGGGGTTACCCCTGGCTATGCGCTCAGAAGTCGGTCTTGGCTTGGTGGACCATATGGGAAACCGGGGGATCGAATCGCGGTCCGTCCTAGGCTAGTGCAGGCAAGGCAGGCACCTTACCTCCAGCGCCACCGCCCGGCCCCTTGTTCTGCTAGTCTTGACACCAACCAGTGGTTTTTTGGACTCTGTACCAGCACTATCATAATTATTGATGGACAAATGTTCTGCCCTTCTCCTTCTGAAACTATTATAAATTTTTAGCTAGTGTAATTAGTTACCAGGACACTAACCCTCTTTTGGGGGGTACACCCAGGGGCACTCAGGGGTTACTCCTTGCTTTGCACGCAGGAATCACTCCTGGCAGTGTTGGGGGGCCCTATGGAATGCCTGGGATGCACCTGCCACAGTGAGCAATTACTTTAACTAGGGCATACAAACCTTGGTGACCACTGCAGCCAAATGTGTGAATTTAAGAAACAGCTTAAGAATAAGGAAGAGGGACAGGGAGTTAGTACAGATCAGGGGTACATACGTCTGTGTGCAGGAACTTGATAAGCTCCCTGGCACTGTGGTCTTCCAAGCACCTATGAGTATAGCCCTGGAGTCCCCGAGCATTATTGCATGTGTGACCTTGATGGTCTTTAGTACACTAGGGACTAAGCAGTGCAATGTCCTTAGACCTTGGCATTGAAAGCACTGTGCACCATCCACTTTGAGTCATCCACTTCCAAAAGATGTGTGGACTGGAAACATAGCTCATATGTAAGCCTTGTATGTATGAGGGTATATGGATTTAAGTATTAGCACCACAAATAAATTTTTCTTTGTTTTTTGGGACACATTTGGTGATGCTCAGGGGTTGCTCCTGGCTATGTGTTCAGAAATTGCTCCTGGCTTGGGGGACCATATGGGATTCAAAGCCAGGTCCATCCTGGGTCAGCTGCATGCAAGGCAAATGCCCTACCGCTGTGATATTGCTCTGTCACCTGCAAATAAAAATTTTAAAGAGCACCACAGACTTCTGTTGTGTCTCTGAAGCACAGCAGACATCTTGGGCCTTTTCTCTGCTTGCTTTAGTCTGGGACTTGATCCTGTGCGGCATTCTTCCTTGAGGGCTTGCCTTCTTAGGAGGTGAGTCATTCCCGCCCACAAAGGGTGGGGCCAGTTTTGCTTTGTGGCAGCACACATCATCTAGCCAATGAATACTACCACAACACGTAGAAAAATCCACAATACAACCGTGACAATGGGGAAACAACACAGGCCAACACCAGGCATAGAGAATGAAAATGGCAATTCTGATGATCCAAAAACTGTCAACCACCTAGTTAGTCTCTCAGATATGGAGTTTAAAGAAGAAATATGGAAGATGTTCACAGAATTCAAAGAAAGCATAGATGGAACTGAACAAACATTAATACGAATCAAGAGGATATATAGAAAATAGAAGACTCCAAATTGAAATAACAGGTCTGAGAAACACAGTAGACGAATTGAAAAACCTCAATGAAAAGCAATGAGGATAGAATCAGTGAGCTGGAAGATGAGATGCATTACAACTCCATACAGCAGAAGAGATTGAAAAAAAAAAAAAACCTTAAAGCAAATGATCAGACAATGGAAAAATTACTCAAAGAATGTGAACAGATGAAAATAGAAGTCTTTGATAGGATCAACAGAAACAACTTAAGAATCAATGAAGTCCCAGAGACCCAGGAAGAAAATCTCAAGGAAGAATCAACAGTCAAGGACATCATTACAGGGGGGCCGGGCGGTGGCGCTGGAGGTAAGGTGCCTGCCTTGCCTGCGCTAACCTAGGATGGACCACGGTTCGATCCCCTGGTTCCCCATATGGTCCCCCGTGCCTGCCAGAAGCGACTTCTGAGCAAATAGCCAGGAGTAACCCCTGAGCGTCACCGGGTTTGGCCCAAAAACC
>PVKC010043279.1:0-11800 GCA_004027635.1 Crocidura indochinensis | reverse complement strand
CCCCCCCCCCCCCCCCCCCCAGAGTGGATGTGAGTGAGGACGGGATGAAGGCTCTGGTGACCCTCTCCAGCGGGGACATGCGGCGGGCACTGAACATTCTGCAGGTATGTCCGGCTGCTTGCATCATCTCTAGGGCACTGTTCGGCCAGGTGGGTACCACTGGCCTAAGGCACTGCCTGCCCTTGACCCACCTCTGTGGTTTGGGTCATTGAAATGACAGTTTGCAGGGCCCTAGAGCTGGTACAGAGGGGAAGGATTTAAGGCCCTGGCCTCACACAGAGCCATCCTGCCTTGCACGTGACCAACCTGGCAAGGACCCGGGTTTGATACCTGGCATCCCATATGGTTCTCTGAGCCTGCCAGGAGCCATTTCTGAATGCAGAACCAGGGGTAACCCCTGAGCGCCACAAGGTGTGGTCGGTCCCCCCCCCAAATGTTAGTGGAAATCTCTGAGGGGATCACCCACCAGGCTCACCCTTCGCATTGCCTTACGGCCCCTCGTGTCCTCTGCGCAGAGCACCCACATGGCCTTCGAGAAGGTAACCGAGGAGACCGTCTACACCTGCACAGGACACCCGCTGAAGTCCGACATCGCCAACATCCTGGACTGGATGCTTAACTTGGACTTCACCACGGCCTACAGGAGTATCCTTCCGTGGGGCAGGGAGGTGTCTTGAGTGCCCTGAAGGCTCCCCAGGATTGTGGAGCAAAACTAAGGAGAGGGTGTCCTGGCAAGGAGGGATGACATTGAAGGGACACCGCCACCTTGGAGAACTTGGCTGGTCCCCTTCTCCCCTCCACTGAAACACTCGCCTTCCAGAAAACCCTTATTGAAGGGTAAATTCGGAGCACTGGAATGGTTGGGTCAGGCTGAAGACCTAACTAGAATAGGGCTGCCTGCAGTGGGGTCACCCACTCGTTTTCTTGTTCCCTCTGCCTTGACTGGGTATGCAGAAATTATGGCGCTAAAGACACTGAAGGGCCTGGCCCTGCATGATATCCTCACAGAGATCCACTTGTTCGTGCACAGAGGTAATGGCCAGAGAGGAGGCGGGCCAGCCTGGCCCACTCTGGGATTTTATTTCTGAAGCAGCGAACAGGAATGAAGTACCCACTGGCCGTACCCACTGGCCTTGCTGTCAGTGTCGTCTTCCTATTTATTTAAAACTTTTATCCCGGGAGCCGGGAGGTGGCACAGGAGGTAAGGTGCCTGCTGCCTTGCCTAGGACAGACCACGGTTCGATCCCCCGGTTCCCATATGGTCCCCTGTGCCTGCCAGGAGCGACTTCTGAGTGCATAGCCAGGAGTAACTCCTGAGCGTCACTGGGTGTGGCCCAAAAAACAAAAAACAAAAAAAAAAACTTTTTTCCCATGGCCTGGAATAATAGCACAGCGGTAGGGCATTTTGGCTTGCATGCAGCCAAACCAGGACAGATGGTGGTTCGAATCCCGACATCCTAACACAGACAGCCCCGTGTTGTCAGGAGCAATTTCTGAGCGCAGAGCCAGGAGTAATCTGAATGCCACCCAGTGTGACCCAAATCCAAAATAAAACAATAGCAGGGACAGGAGTGATATTGGTAGGGTGTTTGCCTTTCATGTGGCTGATCCAGGACAGACCTCGGTTCAATCTCTGGCATCCCATATGGTCCCCCAAGCCAAGAGCAATTTCTGAGCATATAGCTAGGAGTAACCCTTGAGCGTCACTGGGTGTGGCCCAAAAACCAAAAATAAGAAAAAAGAACCAAAACACCTTTATTCCCAAAGCCTGAGAGAGCAGGGAAGGCCCTTTGCACACACCCAGATCGGGTTTAATTCCCAGCACCTCATATGGTCCCTGGAACCCCACCAGAAGCGATTCCTGGCCACAGAGCTAGGAGTGGGCCCTGAGCACTGCCCAGAAACCTTAATAAATCTGAAGAACATGGGATGCCCAGCGAGTGCTGTTAGGAGCGGACTGCTGGGCTCTTAGGGCCATCTGTGTTCTGCTTATCTCTGGAATATGCCAGACATGGGTTTTTGGTTTTGTTTTGTTTTTCTGGGTGACACCCAGCAGTGCTCAGGAGTTATTCCTGGTAAGGGCATAGGGGACCATATGGAATGCCAGGGATGGAACTCAGGTCAGCTGTGTGCAAAGCGAGTGCCCTCCCATCACAGCATTGTCATTGCTCTGGCCCCTGGATTGGGGGCTGGAGAGAGGTTTGCTTGGTTTCACTCATTCCAGGCTCTTTCTCCCCAGTGGACTTCCCGCCATCAGTTCGCATACATCTGCTGACCCAGATGGCAGACATCGAGTAAGTGTCTCTTCCCCTGCTGGATTCTGTCCCTTCTTTCCCCTCCCTACTGTCTTGTTTCTTGGGTTCACCCTTTCCTGGTCCCATCATTCCTGGACATTACTGCAATGTCTGAGGTGGCGTTACCATGTTCAGACTGTGGAAAAAGAGGGAGGAAAAGAGCATATAGGAAGGACAGCAAACTTGGCCGAGAACCTGGACAGACCCAAGGGTGCTCAGGGATGACCAGCTAGCCGGCTGTCAGAAAGGCATTCTGGCACACAAAATCATATTGGGTGCTAGAGTGGTAGCACAATGGTAGACTATTTGCTTTATAGGCAGCTGACCTGGACAGACCCTGGGTTCAATCCCTGGCATCCCTTATGGTTCCCCCCGAGCCTGCCAGGAGTGATTTCTGAGCACAGAGCCAGGAGGAACCCCTGACAGGCTACTAGGTGTGGCCCAAAAACCAAAAAATGAAAACCCAGTAACTTTAGAATTGTTTTTCTGCCCCAGTTTGAATTGAATTTGTGCCCTGAAGGGGCCGAAAAGCAGAGATTGTGACTTACCTAGTTAGGTGCCCACCCTCTCCCATTTTGACCCTTCCTTGGTCTTCCTGTCCCTAGGTACAGGCTCTCCGTGGGCACCAGTGAGAAAATCCAGCTGAGCTCCCTCATCGCGGCCTTCCAGGTCACCAGAGACCTGATCGTTACAGACGCCTAGCCTAGAGGCGGGGACTTGACTGCAGCTTCGGAGGAGGGCCTGTTACAGGGTGTGCTGCTGCCCCCCACAGGGGCACCCAGCCTTTGTCTCTCCCTGTTTCACTGGGAAGTTATTTCACTGGGCAGCAACTTTAAGCTTGAGCTCTACAGAACCGTGGTGACGGGTGTGGGCCTTTGCTGGGGAGTAAAAGCAAACCCCCTTTCTTCGGCCACAGTCTTGCTTTTCAGCAGGCAAGAATAGGGCCCTTTCCCTGCTGCAAAGACTTTGAAATCCTGTATATCTACAGGTTGGGCCCCCCACTTTTTTTGTTTTGGGCCACACCCAGTGGCGCTCAGGGGTTCCTCCTGGCTCTAGCTCTAAAACCACCCGACAGGCTGGGGGACCATATGGGATGCCGGAAATCTAACCAGGTCCCTCCTGGGTTGACTGCATTCAAGGCAAATGCCCTACTGCTGTGCTATCTCTTGGGTCCTAGGGCCCTCTTTTCTGGAAGGCACTAGGGGTGCCCCTGAGCCCAGCCCCCCACTGCCTACCCAGCCTGAAAACAGGATTTTACATATTAAGTTTACAAACATTACCCACCGCTTTTGTGTCTTCTCCAACTGGTCTGGATTTCCACCCCCAAGTATCTACCCTCATAAAACAAGACTCAATTCTTTTTCTCTAAAAACTGGTCTTTTTGTCTTTTTAATTATTATTTCTCTTGCAGTACAAGAGTGATTCACAGGTTCTTAAAGGTGTGGACAGTAGACATTTTCACTTTCAAAGATGTTGCCCCACAGCCAGCCGTTGTGCTGGGCTCCCCCCATTGGTGCTGGGAGGGCTTGTCCAGGCTCAGGCGTGATCTGCCTCCTCAATGGCAGCCACATGGACTATAGTGTTCTCTGGCAGGGACGAAGCCCAGGCCTCCGGGGACTCGATCCCGCAGGCATGTAGAAGGCCCAGAGTGGCTGAGCCAGATGACAGCAGAGCACTGGGCTCTTCCCTCTCCAGGGGACTTGGCCCCTAGGACACCAGCTGAGTTGCAAGTCTGGGGTTCAGCCTCGAGTCTTCGGGATCCCATCAAGATTGTTTTAAAGCCTCACACAGCGCCTTGGCAGCTCCTTCACTTGTTTCTAAAAGGGACTTTCTAATGGGAGTGTGGGGAAAACCAAACCCCAAAGCTTGAACTTTTCCCTTTGAGAAAACCCATATTCCAAACAAAGGTTTTTTTTTTGTTTGTTTATCTCGTTCAAAAACCAAGGCTGGGTGCAGAGGATCCTACCTCCTCATCTGGGTGCATGAATGGGGTGGGAGCCTCTAGGACAGGGGTCTCAAACTCGCCGCCTGCGGGCCATTGTGGCCCTCTACAACATTTTGTGGCCCTACCCTAGAGGAATCTTTTTGTTTTGTTTTAGTTGTTTGGGTCACACCCCCCAATGTTCAAGGCTTACTACCGACTTTGCACTCAAGGATCACCCCGACTTTGCCTCCTGTGGCCCACAGGTAAATTGAGTTTAAGACCCCTGCTCTAGGAAAATAAGCCAGAGGGTATCATACACGTGTGGCCTTGGCTCAACAATAATTTAAAATATATTAGCTTTCCAAAGGTGGGTTCTGTTGGGCCCTGGGGCCCTGCTCACAGACCCTGCTGCCACAGGGGAACCCAGTCCTGAAGCTGTTTTGTTTCTCGGGGTCAGGTGAAAGTGGCTGGTGAGTTACTGGGGGTTAAGCAGCAAAGGCAGCTCTTCAAGGAGCATATCAGCTGGTGGGGGGACCCCAGTTGTCGGGCTGAAGGACTGTGAGTCTATAGATCATTGAGGATAAAAACAAGACAGTGTACCATAACATCTTCTGAGAAAATACAAATAAATATGCTCTTGAACGGCAAACCAGACATCTCCCGGGGGCCATGCAATCTGTCAGCCACTCAGCCAGGCTTGGATAATGCACCCACCCTGCTCTTCAGAGCCACACCCAGGGGCACTGCCAGCTGCCCTGACCCCATGCAGACACGGCCCTACTGATACCAGGAGGTCCCGCAGGAGAGAACAAACGTCATAGGACAGAAACAATGACAAGACACAAGAGCAGAGGCCAATACCCACGGAGGGGAGCTGCACACCTGTCCAGAATTAGGGGCTCTGGGGCCCCCCAGAACATTCACCAACACCAGTCACTGCACGCAAGCCAAGACCACTAGGAGGTGACGGACATTGGCTTTCTAGGGGGACTAGACAAGGGAGGCTTGGAAGGCAGCATGGGGAGGAATGGGGTCCTCCCACCCGACTCACAGGCCCCAAGGGTCAGTCAGAGACCCTGGCCCGGGCCACTGGAGTCTGGCTTTGCTCTGTTTTTGCACAGTCCCAACCCCAAGCTTCCTGGGGGCTGGCAGGGCCCACCCATCCCTCTGCCCACCCACCCCCCCAAGCCACAAGGCTCAGAAAGTCCGGTAAGTGAGAAATTCTTTCATCTTCTTGGGGATCGGCAGTGCGAGCACTTGGTAGGTGGTGAGGAAGCTCCGAAGGGCCTTCCGGCATAAGTGCTTCAGTGAGGAGAGGACCCGGGGGGCCGTCCAGAACTGGACGTGGCCATCCCTTGTCCTGAAAAGAAGCAGAAACCACAGTCTAAGGCAGGAACTAGACATGGGGATGGCTGGAGAGAGGGGTGTGTGTGTGGGGGGAGGGGGTTCACACATCTGCACTGCCAGGAGCCCCCAATCTGGCCTTCGTGGCTCAGCACAGCCTCCTCAGAACACTTTGCCCCAGGTGGTTCCCCTATAAATTCTGCATCTTCGGCCAGAGAGATAGCGCAGCGGTAGGGCTTTTGCCTTGCAAGCAGCTGATTCGAACAGATGGTGGTTCGAATCCCAGTATCCCATATGCCTGCCAGGAGCAACTTTTGAGCACAGAGCCAGGAGTAACCCCTGAGTGCCGCTGGGTATGACCAAACCAAAAAAAAATCACCTGGCTGCCCATGTATGTGGGCACCCGTCATTCCTCAGCCCGTGCCACAGCTCTGCCCACAGTAAGGTTAAATTTTTATACTAAAGAGTCATCGAGGACCTCTCCTAGCGGAATAGATTCAACCTTTTCCGTTTTTTTGTTTGTTTTTGGGCCACACCTGGTGGCACTCGGTACTCAGTGGTTACTCCTGGCTCTGGCCTCAAAAATCACTCCTGGCAGACTGGGGGACTATATGGGATGCTGGGGATTGAACCCAGGTCTGTCCTGGGTCCACAGCATGCAAGGCAAATGCCCTACCGTTGTGCTATCTCTCCAGTCCCTAGATTGGACCTTTTAAAGTCCAGGGTCCTAAAGACTTCTTGGGGGGTGGGGGATTTGTCAAGAACAACGCTAGATCTCTCCCATGACAGCTGTGCCCACTGCTCCCGTGGGTGACGTACCCAGTGGCAATGACTCCTCCGTGCGGGAAGAAGGTGCAGCAAAGTCCGTTGGTCATTGGCGCCAACGCAATGGGTGCTTTCAGCTCCAGGGCCCAGATCCTGAGGAGCCTGTGATGGGGATACGGATACATCACAGTGACCATGCTGCAGGGTACCCAGGGCTGTGCCGGGAAGGTTCATGGGTGCGCCCACTCACCTGTCGTCTGCCACTGTGGCGAGGTACAGGCCTTCTGGGGAGAAGCACACGGACCTCAGGGCGCTCAGGTGGACGTCACTGTCGTCCATGGGGGGTTCAGGCTGGGTGTGGCTGCAAAAATGGGAGATGCAGAGCCGGAACTTGGGGGGACTCGCTGTCCTCAACTACAACCCCAGATGGGAAGCCCAACAGCGGAGGCAGTGAAGGACATTCCCCTCCCCAGGCTTGGGCTAATGGGAAAAGGATTTCCCAGATTTGGGGGGCAGGCCCCCTCACTCTCCCAGTGCTCACAGGTCCACCCTCCCTGGGGGTCTCTGAGTAGTCTCTGAGGCTGTGCTGTGCTAACCATTGATTAGCCCAACCCACATGCTTCAGAAGCAATAGAGTGAGGGGAGAAGGGGCAGATCTGAGGGTGTGGGGGTCTGAGGGTGTATGGGAGCATGACCGAGGAGCCCACTAGGATGGATCCTGTGCCCGGGTTCCTGGTCAACGAAAAATCACTCAAGACTTTTTGGGGTGTGTGTTGGTTTTGGGGCCACACCCAGCAGCACTCATGGGCTACTCCTGAAAGAACGGTGGGGAGGGAACCATATGGGATGCTGGGAATTGAACCTGGGTTGGCAGTGTGCAAGGCAAAAGCCCTCCCATTGTACTGTCACTTAGCCCTAACTCAGAGCTTTCATGCCAGGTGTGCCCGGATATGTCAACAACATATTGACACCAAAGCCACCCACATATTGACACTTAGGTGCCCTAAGCAACAGCCCCGAGCTGCTCAGCACCTCTCCCCAGCCCACATCTCCCCCACATGGGTGTGGGGGGAAATCCTTACTGGAGTGCCCTAAGCCTCTCGCCGGTGTAGGGGTCCCACATGATCACATTGGTGTCATAAGAGGCCGTGACCAGCAGGGCGGAGTCTGGCGAGAAGTCACAGGACACCACGCTGCTCTGGTGGCCTTCCAGCTTCCGGATTAGTGTGTAGGACCGCATACTCCACAGGAAGACCTGGGGGAAGGGGCACAGAGGGGGGCTGGTGAGAAGCAGCTCAGTCTCGCACTTCTGAGTGAGGCCCAGAAGGTCCTGTAGGCTGTGTGTGTGTGATGGTGTGTGTGTGTCCAGTAGTAGGCTCCCTGTGTATGATATGTGTGTGATGGTGTGTATGTGTGTCCGTCCGGCAGTAGGCCCCATATGTATGACATCGTGTGTGTGTGTGTGTGTGTGTGTGTGTGTGTGTGTGTGTGTGTCCAGCAGTAGGATGTTTGCCTTGCATGCAGCCAATCGAGGACGGATGGTGATTCAAATTCCGGCATCCCTTATGGTCCCCCAAGCCTTCCAGGAGCGATTTCTGAGCATAGAGCCAGGAGTAACCCCTCGGTGTGACCCAAAAACTCCAAATAAATAAATAAATAAAAAGAGGAGAGGTCAGAAGTAACCCCACCCAAGGCAGCCACAAAGTGGGAACATCCAGCCAAGCCACAACTTAGAGAATCAAATCCTCCAGGGCCGGGAAAAGCTGCTCTGACCAACAGCATGTCACCTCGATCCTGGCTCCAAACTATGTGAAGAATTTGTCTGATCATAAATGTCACTTTCCCCAAATCCCAAATCCAACTCATGGATTAAACGCTGGACTATGCAGAATGGTGAATTCTGTCTTAATTGGGGGCACACCCAAGGCTACTCAGGAGTCACTCCTGGTGTTGCCCAGTGGGCTGATAGCTGCTAGGGATTAAACCCAGGGGTCTTGCATGTCAGTACTCGATACACTCCTAGGGCTGGTCCTCTGGCTTCCCTTTACTTTCCAGCAATGCAGCCTAACACAAACAAAATATTCTGTACTTTAATTCTCCTTGGGTTTCTAAACCCTCTTTAAGAAAAAAAAAAAAAAAAGGGGGGGCCGGGCGGTGGCGCTGGAGATAAGGTGCCTGCGCTAACCTAGGACGGACAGCGGTTCGATCCCCCGGTTCCCCATATGGTCCCCCGTGCCTGCAAGGATCGACTTCTGAGCGAATAGGCAGGAGTAACCCCTGAGCGTCACCGGGTGTGGCCCAAAAGAAAAAAAAAATTGGGGCCGGAGAGATAGCACAGCGGTATGGCATTTGCCTTAGATGCTGAAGGACAGTGGTTCGAGTCCTGGCATCCCATCTGGTCCCCCGTGCCTGCCAGGAGCGATTTCTGAGCATAAAGCCAGTAGTAACCCATGATCACTGCCGGGTGTGATCCTAAAGCCAAATAAAAAAAAACCAGGGGCCGGAGCCGTAGCATAGCAGTAGGGCGTTTGCCTCGCACGTGGCCAACCCAGGATGGACCCAGGTTCAATAACCCAGTATCCCATATGGTTCCCGGAGTCTACCAGGACTGATTTCTGAGTACAGAGCCAAGAGTAACCCCTGACATCACCATGCATGGTCTAAAAATCTAAACCAAATATAAACAAATAAAAAACAGGCAAGAAAGAAAACTAACACAGAAGTTAAGGTATTTTCCTTGTGTGTAGCAGGCCCAGGTTGAATCCCCAGTTCTCCAAATGATCTCGAGCCCTACCAGGAATAACCCCCTAAGTGAAAAGCCAGTGGGTAAGCCTTGAGCATGGCTGCCTGTAGCCCCAAAACAAAGCAAAACTTGAAGAAGCCTGTGTGAATGAGTAACAGGCTTCAGAGCAAAGTTCCACAGGCTGTGTATCCTGAAGTTGGCAATGGAAACACTGAGTAACTGCATTCAATGTAGACTACTAGGTAACGGTAAAATACATTTTTCTTCGTTTTGGGTCACACTCGGCTGCGCTCAGGGGTTACTCCTGGCTCTATGCTCAGAAATCGCTCCTGGTAGGCCTGGGGGACCATATGGGATGCTGGGGTTCGAACCACCATCCTTCTGCATGCAAGGCAAATGCCCTACCTCCATGTGTCCAGGTAACAAGAATTTTGACCATCCCTACTAGTTGCAATTATTTCGTCTGTTTTGGGGCCCCACTCCTCTGACCTTAGGGACCACCTCTGAAGTCCTCAGGAAATAAAACTCAGGCCTTTCCCGTGCAAAGCACATACTCAGATCACTGGGCTCTGTCTCCAAGCCCGACAGCTTTTAAGATCTTGGACTTGGGCTGGAATGATGGCACAGCGGTAGAGCGTGTTTGCCTTGCACATGGCCGACCCAGGATAGACCTGGGTTTGATGCCCAGCATCACATATGGTCCCCCAAGTTTGCCAGGAGTGATTTCTGAGTGCAGAGTCAGGAGTGGCTCCTTGAGAGCCACTGGGTATGGCCCCAAAACCAAAATAAATAAAATCATGGACTCTAGGACCGGAGGGTAGCTCAGTGATAGACCACTGGCCTTGACTATGTGAAGCCTTCAGGTTCAATTAGCCAATAACAATCAATAAAAATTTAAGGCTCCAAGGGCTGGAGAGATAGCATGGAGGTAAGGCGTTTGCTTTGCATGCAAAATGTCAGTGGTTCGATTCCCTGCATCCCATATGGTTCCCTGTGCCTGCCAGGAGTAACCCCTGAGCACTGCCAGGTGTGACCCTCTCCCCCCCCCAAAAAAAAAATTTAAGGCTCCAGAGGGAAAGGCCCTTGGGAAGCATCATGATTGCTTTGTGGAGGGTAGCACCCAGGAGGAGTCAACTGTCCCCAGCACCTACTTCCTCTGGGTCCCTCCCAGCCAAGTGCCAATCACTCAAAGGGGAATTGCTGGATGAGCAAGGCCCGGCCTTCCCTTCCTTGGGGTTCAGGACATCCATGCCACAGATGCGCTCATGCTCTGAGTGCTCAGGGAGTGACCTTTTCTCTCCCTCTCCCCACATGCGACGTTAGCCTTACCGACTTCTCTCCAGCAGCTGAGCACAGCATGCTGCAGTCAGGGGAGATAGAGCAGCAGTATACCCACTGCAGGTGGCCTGACAGCACTTGGATCTGCTTCCCTGGTAGAGAAAAGACGCCCCCAGTGAGCCCCTGGCATGGTCTGCCCACCTGCCCAGCCTCAGCCTCTCCCTCCAGGCCCTTCAGTGCATGCAGCCCAGACCCTCCTGTTTCTGCACAATCATGAGGCCAAACTGTCATTAGAATTGGACCACGAGCTCATGACCTCCCATTGGAAATTATGCCCTCTGGTTTCACCAAAATCCATGATGCCAGAAATAAAGGGTGGGCATAGCTGGGCCCTTGGATGGTGGGGAACATTCCTTTGGGCCCCCAATAACTAACTGTTGGGAAGCTTCCTGACAAATTGCCTGAAGGCATCTCTGCGGCTGTCATCAGAGCTATTGGCTTGGTCATCTAAGCTCTCTGCCTCAATAAACTCGTGGCACCATCATCTGAACTCTTGGCTCTATCACCTAAGTTCTCAGCTCTATCAACAAATCTAAGCTCTCAGCCTCACAACTCTTGGCTCTACCATCTAAGCTCTCAGCTCCATCATCTAAACTTCTGTCCTCACCAAATTCTTGGCTCCATCTAAGCTCTTAGCTCCATCACCCAAACTCTTAGTTCCGTCAACTAACCTAAGTTAGCTCAGTCATTTACGCTCTTAGCTCCATCATCTAAGCTCTTGTCCTCACCAAACTCTCGGCTCCACCATTTAAACCCTTGGCTCCATCCTCTAAGTTCTTTACCTCAACAAACTCTCGGCTCCATCATCTGTGCTCTTGGCTCCTTCTTCTAAGCTCTCAGCTCCATCATCTAAGCTCTCGTCCTCACCAAATTCTCAGCTCCACCATCTAAACTCTTGGCCCCATCATCTAAGTTCTTGGCCTCACCAAACCCTCAGAGCTCTGCCATCTAAGCTTTTGGCTCCATCATCTAAGCTCTTGGCTCCATAACCTAAGCTCTTGGTGTTTTCCTTCTCATAATCCTCTCACCACCACTACAACCTCAGTGTCAGGGGATCAATAGGCAGTAGGACCAGACCACATGCTGGGGGTGGGTCAGCAAGCAGGTTGGAACCAGTTTCTACTGCTCACCCAAACCCCAGGATCTCTTCTGGTCTCAGCTTGGGGATAAATTCACTAAGAAGGAACCCACACATGAAGGTCTGGGCGGAAAGGAAGAGCTAAGACTATCACAGAACATGCAGATCTATGAAGTGGGCAAGACATAGCCGAGCACCAGGCCTGAGACCAGCTGGAAACTAGTGCACCAGAGCCCAGAGCAAAGCTTCCAAACTGGGTCGTACCAACAGAGCTGGGGAGTGGAGCAAAAACCAAAAAGAGAAGGGAAAGCAAG
>PVKC010043278.1:0-11807 GCA_004027635.1 Crocidura indochinensis | reverse complement strand
TCACACAGGTTTTTTCCCCCCATTTTTCTCAAACTATGTGTTTATTTTATTTTGACATTTTCAGATCTTGGCAATGGCACACTAATTCTTAGTCAGTCCATCTGTTGTTGGGCCTCTGATAGTGGGTGTCCAACCTCATGCCATGTCCTTTTTACATGAGGAACTCAGTGAGCCAGTGCGAAGAACATCACCTGCTTTTCGATGTTTCATTTTGTACACAGGCTGTGTACTTGAAGAAAACAAATTGAGCATCAGACTTGGATGCTGCCAAGATTCTGGAGTTCGTTGTTGTTTTTTGTTGTTGTTATTGTTTTCCTTTTTAAGGAAATATAAATCATTCTGAATGGTATTTTCAAAAATGAAACCTCTGAAGAGTAATTGGGTAAAGGAAATAAATTTTACCTTAATTTTTTGCAATGCACAACACCACCTACCTATGATCAAATAAAAGTCATGTTTTGGAACCTGTTCTAAGAACCTTATTGTTATGGGAAAAAACTAGCAGAGGAAAAAAATCCTAAATTACGTTTCAGTAGAAGACTATTGTTAATGTATACCTGGCTAATGCAAGCGGAAAAATAATAGTCACATTTCAGTATAGCTCCTATCATGATGATGTTGTTTTTAGTGGTTTGGTTTTTACAATTGAAATTAATTGTAGGAGCCAGAATGGTGGCACAAGCAGTAGGGCATTTGCCTTGCATGCACTAACCTGGGATGGACTGTGGTTCAATCCCCCAGCATACAATATGGTCCCTTAAGCCAGGGAGCAATTTCTGAGCGCATAGCCAGGAGTAACCCCTGAGCATCACAGGGTGTGGATCAAAAAGCAAAAAAATAATAATAATAATTATATAGATATTAACTTATATAGATTTATATAAAAAGTACCTAATTTACTTCATTGACACTTTTACTACTAAAATTTTTAATTTAAAATATTTATTTTAGGGCCAGAAAGTACAGTGGGTATATCTTGCTTTAAAAACAACTGACCTAGTTTTTATCCCTCACATCCCATAGGGTTCCCTAAGCCTGCCAAAAGTTTTTCCTGAGTGTAGATCCAGGAGTAAATCGTGAGCAAAGCTGGGTGTGTTCAACAACAATTCAGTGTTAAAAATAAAAAGTATATATTTATTTTAAAAAGAGGGAGTAGATGGAATTTTGGAGGGTATATGTACATGAAAAGTAAATCAGAAAAAATATCAAGTTTAGGAGCCCGGGAGATAGCATGGAGGTAAGGCGTTTGCCTTTCATGCAAAAGGTCATCGGTTCGAATCCCGGTGCCCCATATGGTCCCCCGTGCCTGCCAGGAGCAATTTCTGAGCATGGAGCCAGGAGTAACCCCTGAGCGCTGCCGGGTGTGACCCAAAAACCAAAAAAAAAAAAAAAAAAAATCAAGTTTAATATCCACCAAGAGAAAATGACTGGCTCCAAAATATAGTTTATAAGAAATCTAGAGCTACATTGAAATAATTTAAAGTTTAATCTTGACAAGGTCTAGAAAAAGAAGGGCTTTATGTGCATATTAGTTTACTCTCCCCCCCCAAAGCTCACAGAAATATTTTGTATAAATTATAATGTTAAAATTTATTTTTAGAAGTATTAAAATATATTATTGAAAAGTTACCAGACTCAGGAGTAAAATTCCTTGGAGCTGAATTCTGTCTCTGTAACTTTTTGTTTGATCTCAAAGAATTGTTACCCAACTCAAATAGAAATGTGTCTATTTCCTAAATTGTAGAATGAGGGTAATAACAGGGCAGAGGTCACAGGGTTGCTGCCTTCCTTTAAAGAGGTAATTCAGGGAAAGAACTTGGCATAATGCCTGGTACCTAGTAACTGCTCAAGAAGTTTCTCTTTTTATAATTGCTTTCATTGTGAGAAAGCCTTCTATAAAGGGTTAGGAAATCTCCTATCCTTCTGGATTTCTTTCTCTCAGCTTGGGAAGCCCCCAGAAAATCTAGCTGACAGTCAAGATTTTTTTCTTCTAAGCAGAAAATTAGGACAATGATCTTAGTTACATAATTTGACCATCTAATGTTTTTAGGAAAGGGTAGGCTGCTACATCTGCTTTCACAAATGGTGTGGTCTTGCCTCAAGGAACTAAATAGTCTTTGGCCCAAGACATTCCCCGTTAGTGCTTAGATGAGCACTGCTAATTTTGTGCCTTTGCTATTCTCTTTTTTCCTGTCTTCTAGTGCTGAGCAGTTATCCCACTTCATTCACTTCTGTTTGTACACTCTTTTTATGTATATCATTTTCTAATAATTTAGAGGTTCAGAAAAATATTGGTCTATTATGCATTATTATATAGTTACAACTCTGTAGGCAAGTTTAATTATTTCTCATATTAAGAATTTATAGTTATCTTATAGTCTAGATCCAATAATTATATAATATATAATTTTTAATAAATTTTCACATCTAATACATATGTTTGCTACAGTTGACTAAATCTGGATCATTTGTAGAAGCCTATTCAAGGCCTGGTTTAACTTCTTATTAATATCCCTAGTTCAAGAATTTGTTCACTCACTTTTATAAAATGGTAGAAATGGATCCTTCTCTATCGATTCTATCTCTCGATTTTACCCACACTTAGCTCAGTTACCCATGATAGCTCCCAGTGCTGCCCATTATGGGAACATCCATGTGGTACTGAAGAGTAAACTCAGAGAAAGAGCATTTTAATATTGAGGCCTTCGTTGATGCTGCCAACCATAAGACAAGACCCAGATTTTATATTCATTATATATTGGGTTGTTCAACATAAAGCTATGGATAGTCTGCTTCCTGTTGCTTTGCAGGTGCTTGTTGTGTAATATGGTGTGTAATATGACTTTCATAGGAGTTGCTATGACTTCAGTGGTTACTGTTCAACAAAGTAAAATGCAAAAGCTAAGTTGTGTGTGCTTAATAACAAAGAATCTTTTCAAATATTATCAATGTCTGATGCTTTATATTCATCATTCCTCTAGAGCAATTCCTATCTAATGATTTAGAAAACATTAAGTGATTTAAATGGTTTTAAGTGATTTAAATGTATGCCAAAATTTTATTTTAATTCCATTATAGCACTCAAAGAGAGCAGTCTCAGAAATTTCCTTTCACCTGTTGTCTTATGTAAGACTTGAAAAGCCTTTTAAATTTAGATTGGTAAGAACTCAGCTAAAACATCAGGATCCCATATTATGAAATCAGCTGAAGCAGGCATGTACCTCATTAAAACTGACATCTCTGTCATCAGCTATTGACTCCTGCTCTGGGATATGACCTGGAAAGGACATTTATTTTTGTTTTGATTTGAGTCTATACCCAGTAATGCTCAGGGATTACTCATGTCTGTGGGTGCACAGGGGACCATATGGGTTTCTGGGGATGCACGCCACTACCTGCTGTACTATGGCTGCAGCCCAGACGTTTATCTTTATGTAAATAGATGCTTTGTTTTTCAGATTCTGTGTAAAGTATGTATATATATGCATTTATATACAGTAAAACATTGTAGCAATTATGTATGAATAATAATCATTAATTTTAATTAGCAGATAGAGTTGAAACATGACTCTGCCTATCATCCTACAAAGAAGACAACTAAGCAATATTCTAGCTTGAATTTTGTTGTTATTGTTTTGCATTGAGTTCTCTTAGATGGTTTCGCTTTGCTAGTTTTCATGTTGATTTCATAATCACATTTATATATAATTTATATATATTATATATTTTATATCTAATTTATTTTCTCTAAATCTATTTGAAAACATAAAATACATTAAGTTATATATTTATTTTTGTTTGTTTGCTTGTTTTTGGTTTTTGGCCACACCCAATGACACTCAGGTGTTACTCCTGGCTACATGCTCAGGAATCGCTCCTGGCTTGAGGAACCATACGGGTGTCAGGGGATCAAACTGTGGTGCATTCTAGGCTAGCAAGGGCAAGGCAGATGCCCTACCGCATGCATCACCCTTCTGGCCCCTAATTAAGATATATTTTGTCTGTCCTGGTTATAAATGGCATTTCTTTAATATTCTTTCTGAGATCTCAAGATTTATGACTTAAATCAAGAGTTTGTAAATAATGTAAATGAAGATTCTAATGCCAATCCTTTTTATTGAGATAGTACAATATTATTGGTCACATATTCTTGAGATAGTACAATATTATTGGTCACAGAATGCTCAGGATCAATGTTAGATATAACTCTGAAATAAGTCAATGTTCCTTATCAACATTTGAAAAAGTAAAATTTAATGGTCATTCTGAATAGATCATTTGAATGACCATAGTGACTATCTCTTTTACAGCTTTACTGAGGTAAAAGTTATTATTGAAACCTGTTAATATTGAAAGAAATTCATTTCATTGTGAATTGCTTTACTACACATAATGATTAACATCCACTTGTAAACTGATTTCAGTTCTTTTCTTTATGATTTATTTTCATAAATTGTATTTATTCTGATTTGGGGGCTCAGGAATCACTCTTGGAATGGACAGGGAACATTATTTCTGTAAATTAATTACTTTGTAATTTTTTACCTTTTATCAGCATTTAGAAGAAGAAACCAGAAATATAAAAAATAAATAAAAATAAATAAATTAGAAAAGTATTCAAGACATGCTATGTTACTTCTGAATGTACTTTTACAGATAGTCTATCTAGCTAATCTACCCAGTGATGATAGTTGAGTGTTGAAGTCTCCCAGAAATATATTGTGTCTCTAGGTTTGTGAGCAAAAGCTTTGTAAACTTTGTTGACCCAACATTTGGTGTGTATATGCTGATTAGAGTTTGTGTTTTTGGTGCTAGGCTTCAAGATATGATGGGGCAGACCAGCATTCATAGTGCACACATGTAGGTTAGAAAATTAGCCTGACTCAAGAAAGGGTCAACACTTGGTTTAAGAGCAGGAGGGACCCTGGGCTTGCATCGAAAGTACTTTTGAAAAATAAAATATTTGGGGGCCAGACCAGTGGTGCATAGTGGTAAGGCGTCTGTCTTGCGTGCGCTAGCCTAGGATGGACCTCGGTTTGATCCCTTGGCATCTCATCTGGTCCCCCAAGCCAAGAGCGACTTCTGAGTGCATAGCCAGTAGTAAACCCTGAGTGTCACTGGGTGTGGCCCCAAAATAAAAACAAACAAAAAAAGAAATGAAAAGAAGAAAAAGAAAATGTTTATCTGTACTTAGAAATTCTTAAAAATAGTTATTACTTTGTATTATAATTGTAAAACTGATATAGTACTGAGAAATTTCTTTTAAAATCATATTATGGTAATTCATTAAGTGGTATATACAATACATAAAGTGCTATTTTTCTTTTCCTATATAAAGAAATGCTTAATTTTTTTATTGGATAACTTAATTCAGAGTTACAGAGTTATTCATGATTGAATTTTAGGCATACAATGGCTTAAAATTTTCCAACAAGATAAATGCATTTACCTAAAAGTGTTTATTTTGAATTTTTATTATCTTAGTTCAAGGTAGTTGCCTATTCAAAATACATTCAATTTTATATAAACTATCTTTTTACACAGCATGAAATATTAGCCATAATACATTATGGAAATTGCCAAAAAATGTTATTCTGTGATTTCAAGTCAGAATGAATAATAGTCCTGGAAAAGCAAGCTATTATTACTTTTTTCATTACATTTCCATCACTCATCTTGAATTTGTTGAATTCATAATTAAAGAGAAATTTGATTATTTTGGTACAGATGGCCTAAATTATGTTTATAAATTATGAGGAAAATATATTGACTTCAGGCTATTGCTCTTAATTGTTAATTTCATAGTAACAAAATGATCTGTTCACATTATTTTATATTTATATTGAGTATTGTGCCAATTAGTTTATATGTACTTGTGGATATATTTATTTTGATTATATTGATATTACGTAGTCTGTACCTTGTATATTGTTAGTTGGCTAGTCACACATTAACTTTGGAAACTGGAAGACATTTAGACATTATACTTAGATATTTTTAAATATCTTTTTAGGGGCTGGAGTGATAGCATAGCAGGTAGGGTTCTTGCCTTGCAGATGGCTGATTGGTTACAATTCCTGGCATGCCAAATAGTCTCCTGAGACCACCAGGAGTGATTCCTGAATATAGAGTGGAAATAACTCCTGAGCACAGCCAGGTGTAGCTCAAAAACCAAAACAAACAAAGAAAACAATAAAAAACAACTTTTATAGTGTACACTAATAGAGGCTGTTTTATTTTTAGCTATTTTATGTTTATGTGTATAAGCTTTCATGAACATGACTTTTACACAAATAGGTATTTATTGTAATGTAAAGGAATATTTTTAAATGAACGAAGATTAGAACTAGCATATCTTTCAATAGTAAATCAAATACTGTTTCATTATGACATTTCAAAAAATTATTCACATGTCTAAGTAACTCATATAATAACAAACTGCTATCATTTCTTATTTATATCACTGATTCAAATTCTGCAGTATACTTTTCATTGAGGAAGTATTAGTGATGAGAGTGTAAATGTTTCTATGTTTAGGAGTATACTGCCACTATATAGTGACCTCTACCTATATGCTAAGATCCTTCCTCCTACCAAAATCTGTTTTAACTGTCCCTGTTTTATTCTGATACTGCCTTTGGTAGCTTCAGTTCTGCTAATAAGGGCTTGTTTTTATTGAACATTGTGATGTCTCCCTTACTTTGCTTCATTATATACCACAGTTTGCTTCGGTTTATTTTTTTTACTTTGCTTCTTTATGTACCACAAAAGTAATAAAAACCAGTATTTTACCCTAGTATTTGCTTCATAGCACGACTCATTCCAGTTCTATTCAAGTTGAAGCAAAAGGCAAGAGTTCATCTAATCTAATTACTATTAGTATCTTTTTTAGGGGGTCTACTTTTCCTACCCTACCAAACTTCCAGTACTATTATTATGTCATTTCTAGTCTGTCTCTGCCCTCCCCACCTATCCAAACACTCCCCGTTTTTTTGAAGTTTCAAGTTCTATAGTCAGATTCCAAGAATTGGTTATCATTAGATGCTATCTGCTTCTTTGCTCTGTTTCTCCTTATTCTACAAATAAGAGAAATCATCTTGAATTTTTACTCCTGCCTCTCATTTATTTTGCTTTACATAACATTCTCTAGTCCAGAAGAGTTGTATATATAATATTTTTTATTGGGGCCAGGTGGTGGCGCTGGAGATAAGGTGCCTGCGCTAACCTAGGACGGACCGTGGTTCGATCCCCCGGTTCCCCATATGGTCCCCCATGCCTGCCAGGAGCGACTTCTGAGCGAATAGCCAGGAGTAACCCCTGAGCGTCACCGGGTGTGGCCCAAAAACCAAAAAATATATATTTTTTTATTTTATTTTTTGGTTTTTGGGCCACACCAAGTGACACTCAGATATTCTCCTGGCTAGGCACTCAGAAATTGCTCCTGGTTTGGGAGACCATATGGGATGCCGGGATTGGATGAGTTGCATGCAAGGCAAATGCATACTACTGCACTATCTCTCGAGCCCTAAGTGTTGCATATCTTTTATAGTTGCATTTCTGCATATTTGACACCTCAAATCACTATTTAATTATATTATTTACCAAAAATGGTTGGTTTTTATTATATTCTCTAGTGAATTTCTATTTTGGTAGTTATACCATAGGAACTCAATTTATTTGCATACTTAGACCACACAGGAAAATAACTGCTACATTTTTCCATACTTTGCCTTTCCTTCAAAATCATATTTTACACATTTGTTTACAATAGAGTTACAGGCATGATGTTCTCCCTTCTGTAACCCCATATCCTGTGACCTCCATTCCTCCACCAGTCACCATAGGCCATTTTCACCCTCTTTGACTACTTGACAGATTTTTCAAGCATAATTTTTGAACTTTATGTTTCAAGGTTTTTGCTGTGTAGGTCTAATGGTTTACCTAATGGTTTACAGTTACCTTGCATCTATGTCATAAATGCCACTGAGGCTCCTATATTTTTTTTCAGGTCTCTATTTCTTTTCTGCATCCATTTCTCTTCTTAAGTTTCATGGTGCAGCATTTGCTTCTGTCCTAACTTTTTGCTTTGTGCCTGTTCCTTATCAGCTTGAGTCTTCTGAGCTAGTACATTCAATTGAGTTCCAGGTTTTTGATAACTCCAAGTAATGACCATAATGTCTTAATACTTTTTTTAATCTGTAACAGTTTTCTTTCAGTTTATCTATCTTTTATGGCTTAAATATTTTATTCACTATAACTCCAGAATATACAATATCACTTTTCTCAGTTTATCACCTGTATATTCAATTCCTCAGCATCATCATTTGATAATATATTGTATTTTTTGGGGGAACTCACCCAGTGGTATTCAAGGAACACTCCTGTTAGACTTGGGGGGCCAAATGTCATGCTATTGATTGAACCCCTGTTTACTCAGTGAAACTCAAGCATCCTACCTGTTCTACCTTAATATATACCTACTATATCTACCTACTCTGGCCTTAATATGTTAAAGATATTCTTTTAAAGATTAGATATTTAAATATCATTTCTTTTTTTTTATATCTAAGTAAATCTAAAATCTGAACCCATGAAAGCAACAATATTTATGCTTTCTTTCTTGCTGCCCACATTCAGTCAGATGTTCAGTTTTATCCATTATGCTTTCTTTCTTAAATCTCTTTTTTTTTTTTTTTTTTGGTTTTGGGGCCACACCCTGTGACACTCAGGGACTACTCCTGGCTATGTGCTAAGAAGATAAGAAATTGCTCCTGGCTTGGGGGACCATATGGGACGCCAGGGGATCAAACCACAGTCCATGCTAGGTCAGATGCATGCAAGGCAAACACCTTACCACTGTACCACTGCTCAAGCTCCTTTCTTAAATCTCTTAAACCTGACTTTCTTTCATCTATCATTGCCTAATTTATCCTTTAATAGTCAACATATTATGATATCATATATTTTACAGAGGTTCAACTGATATACCTAAAATATACATTTATAAGTTAACATTACCTCACAAAAACAGAAACAAATATCTAATATCATATTTCTCATCCTGACTAATAATCTCTTGCCTCTCACGCTTGTTTTATTTTTGCTTTCTAATCTACTTTCCACAGTGATATTTTGTTCTTAAGCGTACCCCTTTGTGCTCAGTCCTTATTCATAGTTCTATACTCAAGAATCAGTACTGGCAGGACCTAGGGGATCTTATATGGTGCCATGGATCAAACCTGGATTGATTGTGTGCAAGGGTAATGCCATACCCATCGTATTATCTTTCCAATCACCAGAGTGATATTTTGGAAATAATATTCTAATCAAGTTTTCAGCACCCTGGCTACCTGTTGCTCTTGATTTATGCATAAAGTTCTTCATATAGATTATATACTTTCCAACTTAGGGCCTTTGTCCCACAGATACTATTAGTTGCATTCACAATCTTTAATCTCTCAGTTTAGTCACTCCACTCATCATTTCCTAGTTTGAAGCAATATACATTTCTCTAGTGACGGCTATTATTCCTTTCGCAAATTCTACATCTTATCTCCCTTTTCCGAAGAGAGAAATTTTTGGTAGGACTATTCACAGTTTTAATGAATTATTGATTTTGCTATTATCTGGCTACTATCTATCTTTCTTACAACACTGTGAGTCCAAAGTATAGAAATTTCTATATATTAACTGTTCTATAATTGAACACATAATAGATAACCACTATTTAGCTATGTAATGATTTTTCTAAAATATATTTGAAACACTTTGAGATTTTTTTTGTGTTTATATCTTACATTAAGCCTAAATTATTATTTTATTTGTCATGATTCAAGAAGACAAAAGTCCTCATTAAAATCTTTAAATTCAATATTCTCAGTAAGTGAGATACACTATTTAAATATGCATATATATATATATATATATATATATATATATATATATATATATATATATATCTCCCTTGTTTGTGACACATTATTGTCTCAAAAGTTAATTTTGTGGCCTGGAGTGAGAGCAGAGTGGATAGGACATGGTCAACTAGGGTTGATCTGCAGCATCCTATCTGGTCCCCCAACTTGCCAGAAGTGATTTCTGAGCTTATAGCCTAGAGTAACCTCTGAGCACCACTGGATGTGACCTAAGAACATAAAAAAACTAACTTTTCTCTCCTAATATATTTTCCTCCTATATCATAGATATCATGATTAATTAGTTTATATTATAAGTGGTCCTCAAACTATGGCCCGTGGGTCACATACTGTACTTGTTCCCATTTTGTTTCTTCACTTCAAAATAAGATATATGCAGTGTGCATAGAAATTTGTTCCTAGTTTTTGTTTTTACTATAGTCCGGCCTCCAACAATCTGAGGGACAGTGAACTGGCTCCCTGTTTAAAAAGTTTGAGGACCCCTAGATGTTTCATTCTATGCTTTAGTTTATAATTTTCACCAGTTAAGTTCTGGTAAAAAATAGATGGCTAGAGTATTTAAGTAACTTCTAATTAGAACAACTAATAAATGACAAAATAAGTAAGTCAACACATTATAAAATATTGCAAGACATTATTCATTAAATAAACTCTTAATTAGTAAACAAAAAAATACAGCCTACAGACCCAGTTTTAGTAGAAGATTCTCAGTAGAAGATTCTGATCAAGAAAACTTTGATTATGGGCCAAGGTGATGACACAATGGTAAGTCATTTGCCTTACATGCTGCCATCCTGGTATCCCATATGGTCCCTCAAGCCTCTCAGGAGCAATTTAGTAACCTTACATATAGATATTAGATAAAAAGGGATATAAAACATGGAAATAAATAGCTTCTTAGGAATTACAAAATTTATTTACATTTTGTCTCCACTGGATAGTATGAGTTTCAAAACACTAGTGCTCATAACTTTTATGCACTTCATTATTGATCATAAATATGTATTGAAAAATTAAGCAAAACATACAAATAAAACAAAAAATAAGCAGGCATGGTATGCATGGTATCAGCTTTGAAAAATTTATAACTCATTCTTCATTTGCCACATTGCTTTATTGTTATGGATTTATCTAAACTGAGTGTTTCTGTTTGACTATTTTATTATTATATAAGTTACTATTTTTTATAGTTTTTGTGTTTTAATTAATATATCTATACTTAATATTTTTCAGAGTATCATCGCATTTGGATATCTCCTAGAGTATAACATATTTGATCAGTAATGATGCCAGTCATGAAAACAAATCATTCATGATTAAGAAAAATAACTCTTAAGGACATTAAAGAGGGAAGTCTTTTCTATATTTAGTAGTTGTATATTACAATAGATAGGCTCAGTTGTGCAGTAATAAGTTCCACTCAACTACTTGTTTGAAATAAAGCTGTAAGTTCTAATTTTGTGTTTTTGTTTTTATTTTGCTTTAGGTATTTGGTATTTTGGTCACATCTGGTGATGCTCATGGTTATGCCTGGCTCTGCATTCAAGACTCAATTCTTGTAGTATTGAGGGGGCTTTATAAGATGCTGGTGATCAAACCTGAGTAGCCTTCTGTCAGGCAAACACTCTACCTTCTGGCCTATCTCTCAAGCACCAGAACTTCTACTTTGAACCCTATTCTTTGAATTTCATAAAACATAATCTTGAACAGTGTGGAATCCTCTCAAGTATAGTTCCCACTGGGCAAATAAAACATTGTGTTTGGGTTAATTTATTATGGAATTTGGGACGTGCTATATTAAAAACAACACTCTTTACTTATGCAATGAAATCCTTCAACCCTTTAGGTATTAACAGTAACTCCTGTGATTTCCTA